>WQNJ02000007.1:5220000-5390000 GCA_016584745.2 Phylloscopus trochilus trochilus
TGCAACGGTGTCCTTGGTTCTCCAGCTGGAAAAGGATTGTTTTGTCTAATGAAACTGTGGAGAGAATTTGCTAACTAACACTTTATATGAAGTTCAGAGTTACATACTAATGCAGTGCAGAACCTGGAAAATATGAAAGTTAAAACTTAAGGCATCACAACTTCAGTCCTTAATTTATTTACAATTTACAGTCCTTAATTTCCTTACAATTATTATTTACAATTTATGATTGGCACACTACCTCTTGCAGCAGAAGATGGCAATGTAACACACTGGGCAGCATCTGTGGTAGTGGGGAGCTCCTTGAGCCTCTTCCTCTCAGTTTCACTGGCCTTTTCTGATCAGGGGAAATGATGCCTTAAGTTTTAGCTTTCATGTTTTTCAGATTCTGTGCTGCCTAGGGGTGCAGTTCTGAGCCTCATATTAAGTGCTAGTAAGGTCTCTTGAGAGAGTAGGGAGACAAAACAAATCCTTTTCTTGCTGAAGACCAAGGACAACTTTCAGACCCAAAAGCATAAACAATGGTGGGCTGAAGAGAGAAAACAAGAAGAATGGGACTTCATAATCTAAAGCTGTATTTGGACAATTAAACCCAACATGCAAATGGACTAAAACTTATAGAAGTGTGAGACCTCACAACCAGCCATCTATTTTGTAACCATTTTGGGCCCACCTTGTGTTTATAAGCAGGGCCAGGAGACAGATCCTCCCTTTCAAAAGGCCTTTTTTAGGACAGCTTAGGGCGGGGAACCCAAGAGGTCATGCACACCACCACTGCTCCCTGAAAGGACAAGAAAAAGGAAATGACAGAGTTTACCAAGTGAATGAGAGAGCTACAGCTTCTGTCCTCATGAGAATAGCAGGAAAACATTTGCTGGATTGTGGTCTAGGAAGGTCACACTGGTCGAGCGCTGTTCAAGTCATGGTGATGGGGTGAGAGACTGTGGTGGTCTCATGTCCTCCCTGCTCTGCTGGCTTGGGGTACACCTCTCAGTCTCTGGTGTTAGGTGGGCTCGCAGTTCTGTTGCCTTAAAGGCTGAGACAGAGGCCAGACAGAGTTATAAGAATAAGGTGAATATTTATTAAAGGCTTTCAAGGCCACACCCCGGCAGCACCAGAGCCACAGCAGTGGCTCTGCCCGGATGGTTCCAAGATGGAAGCAAAAGGAGAAAGAGTCAGGAGAGTCCCCTCCTTTTACAAATTTCAGTCCATTTGCATACCTCCCATCCATTGTCCATTGTCCCATCAACAACTCCACATCACGGTGTTCCATCCTTCCTGCTTGCCTCCTCTCTTCAGCATTGTTTATCTCAGGGCCTGGAGCTCGGAGAGTGTCCTTGAAGAAGCAAGTTCCCTGCTAGAACCAAAACTGCCCTGCCCCCCGTTGCCCTGTGATCAAGTCCCAGCACCACTTAATACAAAAGCAAAACTACCCACCAGAACAAGACAGAAAACCCCAGAACTTAAGGCATCAGTTTTAGGGGTCTTTTTCACTGGGTACCTCGTAATTTGCATACTGTTCTGCGTGCGTGGTCTCTTGGGAGCAGTGGAAATGACACCTCAGGGGAAATGGATACAAAAGGGTGAACAGGGTGCAAGGTAAGGGATAAACAACCAAGGGGATTAGCAATTGATAGGAACAGAACAACATTAACAGCAAACAGGCATTAAACAAGGAATAACAGTGCTTAATGTTGGTAAAGCCTTTTTACATGGATTTTATTTCCCACACCTTAGGTGTAGCTCTGGCCAGGCTCTTGCACTGCCCAAGGTGTACCCTTAAAGGTCTTTCAATAAATACCTACTTTATTTTCTAGCTCTGTCCAGTCTCTGTTCCAGGTCAGCCTTCCCAAGACATCAACACAGTACATGGAAGTTGTTGGAGCCAGATTCTCTTTGCTTCTGAACCTCTAGGTACTCCTTGCAGGGCTGCAACTCGTCTGGGGCTAAAATCACACCAAAGTAATGCAGGCACTGCCAAATGCCACTCAGAAACTGATGTGGGGGGAATGAATGGGGAAAGAAGGGAAGATGGAATATGGAAGTTTTATCCTCCCTGTGGGTGTGTGTTTCTCCATCATGTGATATGGGCATGGCTGCACAGCTGCTCACATCCACACTTGGGTTGGGTTTGTGTGTTCCACTGTTGATAAACACCTGTCTCTGTCCCTGCACAGCTCCAGGGAGGTTTGCTGAAGCAACAGTGCAACAAAAGCAGGTGTGGTTGTGGGTGCTGAGTGGGGATCTGTTTTGTGCCAGAGTGAGAACATATGACTTCCTGAGGTAATGGAGATGCATCTCCTCTTCCAGGGTAGAGGTTAAGAATTGATCCACATAAGAGCAGGTCCAAGCACTGCCCTATTATTAGACCTTCCAAGTGATGCTGGTGAACGGTCTCAATTTTGGAATTGATTTTTCCCCACTTATTTTCTGACTCAGAGCAACCTCCTGTTCTAAACAGGCAGCACATTTACCCCGAGTGATGCTTCCTGCATCCAGGGCAGCTCCCTTCTGACAGCACTGCAGAGGGCATTGCCAGGAGGCTGTAATTAAGGGTGTTACCAGAGTTATTTGCCACATTTCCAGCAGGCTCTGAACTGGTGGTCAGGAAGAAACTGGTAACATCTGCAGGCTCTAATGAGGCAGGTTTGAAGTGATGGGGGTGTCCTATTTTCCCCCTCCTCCACAGAGGGAAATAAGAGAGCCTGGTGTTAGGTAGGATAGTACATCAATGAAAGAGAAGTTGCTCAAGCTGCATATATTATAATGTAATTGAGGTTTCAGTGAAGTGCTTTCCCTTTAAAATGTGTGTGTGTGGTGGTGGTTTTTTTTTTTTTTTTTTTTTTTTTTTTTTTTTTTTTTTTTTCTGGTATTGCTGTTCACTCCAGTTTAGCAGAAAGAGACTGTGTGACCAGGGACACTATAAGTTTAGCTCTGGGATAAGGCCATTCAGCAAGATTTGTCCCATACAATCAGCTGCTGGAAAAGCAACAGTGAGTTAGCTCAGAAGATGATAGCCCTTGAGGTTTGGGGGATTAGATCAGTCATTAGAAGGTCCTAATTGATCTCATACTCTTTCCAGGTTTTTTATGTCTCACTTTCAAAAGGTTGTCTCCTTTCCTTCTGGAAAGCATTCGCTTCACTTTACTTCACATTTAGTTCCTGGAGAAAAGAGGGCATTGTGTAATGGTTTTGGTCAAGCACTTTCCTGCAGCTGTAACCAAATGAGGTCTTGATGGCTACTGCACCTACCCAGGAATTTCTAGAACTCCTTAGAGCTCTATCTGTGCCTGCCTTTCTAAGGCAGTATCTCAGGCTGTGTATCCATGTTCCATCAGCAGCCTCAGCAGACAGGAAAGCTGCATTGTGAGCTTGCAGGGGGGATGGATGCTGTAGGTGTTGTCCTGATCCCAATTCCTGGTACTAGTAGGGGTCTGAAAGGTCATTTCCTTCCTCTGTGCACCTTTTTCTTCCCAGATTTTGTCTATTAGACATTAAGCAATATGAAAAGGAACTTGCAATGGTTTTCCAGTGTCATTCAAGTGTTTTATTCCATAATGCATGCCTGATCAACTCCACCCGCTGCCTGGGGCAGGAGAGAGGGGGTAGGCTCTGACTTCCTTGCTCAGTGCATTTGAATGGTCCGGACAAGGGTGGCTGTGTCTTGGTGGAGACTTCAGTTTTGAAATTTTGCCTATGAGATCACTGGTGGCAGCTTAATAAAATCATTTGAACATCTGTGACCCGCCACATCAAAACCTGAATCCGAATCATTGCCCAGATTCCACTAATTGATGCTAAATAGAAAGAAAAATAACACGGGAGAAAAACCCTCCTAGAAACAATCAATAAATTAAAGATGCTTCGGGATATAAATTCAGCAGTTAAATGAGATACTAATGAAGATGGGAGTTTAATGGTGAGTACTCTCATTACATTGTTTTAAAAACTCCATTTGATGTAGATTTGGTCCTGGTAAAAGGGAGACAGCCTTGTGACAAACATCCATGAGAACAAAAGTTGTTCTGGCATATGAGCACAACTGCTGCCGTTTATTGCTGAGCAGCTTTGCTTCCCCATTTCTGCAAGTTGTTGCAAGATCTGGGAGAAATTGTGGAGCAGTTAATTAAAAAACAACTAATGACTGTTCCACAGGGTCAGTTTGCTTCTCAGAGCCTAAAATGTGCAGGATATTAACACATGTATCATTTTTTTGACACTGGAGGACAACTGCAGAGTGCAGCCATACTGCTACAGGTTTTAAAGCAGAACTTAATTAATTAGAATTGGGCTGAACAGGTTTGTCTGGAAACAAGGATTGGGCTTCCAAAGGAAGGAGCTGCTCAGATATTGCCAGCCTTTAAACCAAGCTGTTTCCAACTCATCTCAGCCCTGGTGGGCTCCAGGGTGCAGCTACTGCCCCACTCCTGCTTTGAGCCCCACAGCCAGGTGTCCTTCCTAATCCCAGTTCTAATGATGTTTCATTTAATCTGCTCTGGACAGCTGCCTTAGGATAAAATGAATTATGGCCCCCCCAAATTCCCACTTCTCACTGCAGCCTAGATAACAGCTTAAATGACAAATCCAGCATCTGCAGCCAAGTAAGATGCCCCTGAATGGAATTTTTTTTGAAGCTCACTTGTGCTTTGGCTGGACCAACAATCCTCTTGGACAGAAAAAATCCATCAAGCTCTACTTCTGCATGTGTTGTAGCCCCACAGTGGCTGGGAAGAGGTGGCTGGTGGATGCCTCTGCTTTGCCTTGACGCTGGTGAGGCATTTTTCTCATGTCAGTGTAGAATTTGGTGAATGCAATTATTTTCTTTTATCTTGCACTTAGGCTTAAACTACATCTCTGCTGGTACGTGCCCTGTTTTGATTAATATTAAACTTCCAGATCATCCTTTTGAATTGGAGCAATTTCTTACAACAAATAGACCGGAGAGCCAGATTTTTGAGTGATTAGTAGCAGGCTGAGAGCAGTGGATGCTTGGGGAGCTTAACGATTCATGGCCAGATTCATTCACCATGGTTAGAGTGGTGGGCATGTCACAGCTGCGATTCCTCTGGCAAAACCTCAGCCTGAAATGATTTTAAATCAGGAGTTGAGTTTTCCATCCCACTTCTTTCCAGGCTGATTGACTTTCTGAGAGGGGGGAGGAGAGCCATCCTCCCATCCCAGAATATACTGAAAAAAATCTGATTGTGAGAACCTGCCACACTGGAAATCTCTTCTTCCCTTTTCTCTAAATTGTTTGGGCACAAAGGGAAAAAAATTGCACTGGCTCCAGTGCATTGATCCCAGTGGATGCCTGTCCAGGTGCCATGCAGGTTTGGGGGCAGACCTGGACGTGGCATGGTTGTATTTTGTTCTGGGCTTTTTGTTCTTTTGTGCAGGTAAGACACTAAAAACGGGGGACAAAGAATGGCTAAGAGACATAAATTGTAGATCTCACATGAGCTGGTGCAACATGAGGAGGAAGAGGAAGCCTTCACCAATTTAACCTGCAATCTCAGTGTTTGGCACTGGTGGCAGTTCTGACTCGAGGATTTTTAGTAACACAGAAGTGCCGTGTTTGTGACTTCCACTCAAATACACTTCACAGAACCTTAGTCCTGACTTCCAAGAATCCCTTAGGCACATGAAATGTTGCTATTATGCCAATGTGGTTGGGCAAACACACAGAGTTGGTCTGGGACCAGCTGCTTTGGGCTCGGTCACCAAATACCCTGCCTCCAGAGCACAGAATGAAAAACAACGTTTGCAGTCAAATGGACACCAAGGCCTTTTTTTATTTTTTAATCTCTATGCACAGATGAGTTACCAGCAATATTTGCAAAATGGATTTCCCTTGTAGAACATGTAACTGTGGTGTGGGCTGGCCAAGCTATGGGGAGTCAAACACAGGCAAGATCACTGACTGTGCAGGAAGGCAGTAGAAGAGCTTATGGGACACGAGTCCTTTGTTTTTTATGACCAAGAAATATACACTTAGATGAAGAATCTGGTTTTCTTCAGTTTTGATGTTTTTGGCCCTCAACATGTTTTTCCATTGCAAAGGTAATCAACTTCTGAGTTGAATAAGGTCAGGAATTCAGCTGGGATTTGGACCTAGATATTCCAGACTACTACAAAGCAACAAGTACTCAGTGCCTTTGATGGAGGAGAAAACATGATGAGCCCTTTGAATCATTGGAAAAGTCACTGCTGTTGCTGATACTGTGGAATGATGAGCACTTGCTGAATAGGAACTCTGGGTTTGGTGTTTCTGGATTATGGGCCCAAGGCCTGGGCACTCTGTTATTAGAGCTCAGATATTACTTTAAAATGTTGAACATTGATGGTGCATTATATCTTGCTGTGGAAAAGGTCAGCCCTGTTATTTGTAGAGGGAGGGTTGCCTTTTCTTCATGGCTGGCTGACTTTTTGGGCTACATGGTATAATTTATAACTACTTATTGTTTTCAGACACAGGGCTGAGGATATTTTGTGTGTGAAATTTGAAATTCAGGCCATTGTAGTTGAATACATGATAGAGAATTCTTTTGTCCAGCAGGAGACAGAGATGCCTGATCTTGTCACTCTCAGATTTCTTTTCACTTAGAGAGGGGAAAAAAGAGGACTTGTAGAGCATGAACTACATTATCCTAAAATAGTGGTCCAAAGCCACCCTAAGAGAGAGAAATGGCTACTGGCAATACAGAGAGATTATCACAATCTCTTGTGGTAGAATTTATGTTGAGATGTTGTAGGTAGCCTCTGGTAACTCCTGTTTCCTGGTGTGTCTCTGTTTTCTGCACAGCTTGTGTAAAACGAAGGAACTGATGTCAGTGTGCATGAAAATTGAGAACCTACTTAGTGAAAGATTTGGATACTAGAGCAATTTTCTTAAAATTGCTCACCTGGTTGTCACAGTGAAGTCAGCTGCCTAAAGCCATGAAGGAATGTGAATTCCTTAATAAATGAGAACCAATCTGTCATATTTTTGGACTGTCAGACCCAGAATTTACAATTCCATGCAGAGATGGTTTAAAACCACCCAGAAATGCATTAACTGTCATGGCCCATTTCTCCGGTGCAACTCTGGCTTTGAGGAGTAGTGTTGACCTTTAAAACTGGCTCCAGGTGTGGTTTGATGTTGGTATGAGTGAAGGGGATGAGACCCTCTTATGCCAGTCACTGGGCAAATCCCATTTAAGGGCTGTTATTCACTTAAAGAACTTACGGTTTAATTGCTAAATTGTGCAACCTCGTGGAGTTGTAGAGAGTGGTAAGTTCTCCCCTGAGCCTCCTTTTCTCCAGGCCAAACACTCCCAGCTCCCTCAGCTGCTCCTCCTCAGATTTGTGCTCCAGACCCTTCCCCAGCTTGGCTGCCCTTCTCTGGATGTGCTCCAGCACCTCAGTGTGCGTCTTGCAGTGAGGGGGAATGAATCAGACTCACTTTGTGGGATCAGTCTGACTGTATAGGTAACTGTGGGTTTTGTGATGGAAAAATAAGTACTTACCCCTTTTCCAAGTGAAGGACCAGAGTCTCATATCAAAGAAGCAGAGTGGCAAAATGAAACACAGACTTCAGCTGCGTCTCATCACTAGTTAAATAAAACACGGAGCAATTATCAAGAAGATTTTGAGAAAAACAGGCACTGCTGTTAAAGCTGGTGCTCTCCAAAGCTTTAAATTCATCACAAGTGACTGTGAGGAATACCTATTGACTAATTAATTTTCTTGTCTGACAGACAGCCTTTGAAATCCCATGAAGTATAGATAAAGTGTGTGTACGTGAGTGGCAGGTGGAGAAACATCACAAATTACATTCTCAACACACAGGACTTCACCTATTACTCTGTTATAGTTGTGTGATTTCAGCACCTCCCAGGAGCTGCTGTTTGTCCAGATGTCATATAGGTGCTGGTGGACTAGCCAGATGTGAACCCTCCAGGAGCAGAAAACAGCACATAAATTACATTTGTTTTAACTGTTTCTAGACCAAACAGTGTCTGCCTAAGTGACCTTGCCTGAGGAGAGGGATTTATGGGATCACCATGGAAGGAAACAGCCCTATGATCAGACTTAATCACACCAGATATTAATAATTGCTCTTTTGTGAGTGGACTGGAGGATATGCACAGGCTATCAACTGTAGTTCATGGAAAAAATCTGTCTAAAAATATTTGAATGGTCTTTATCGAGAGGACACACTGGAGAACTGCACTTCTAATATCAGTCAGTTAAAGATCAAGGTCAATGAAAGAGAACCACATCACTATGATGGGGACCATGAAATGGTGTACAAGTATCATATCAGTTTTACCCTGGGTGTTCCTTTTCCTTTCCCCTGCCTGTAGCCTGCCTGTAGTTGTTTAGAGATGAGCAAAATTTGGATCAAAAGCAGTGAGAGGAAAAAAAAATCAGAAAGGAGAAAAGAGAAAGTAAGGTAATACCAAGTGGTTGTTGGCACTTTCTACAATATATTAGTGTCTTCGCTGAGATTCTAGACATTGACAGACAAGAAAAGGGCCAAAGGGAAATCCCAGACTTGGATTGCTGATACTGCTGAGGAGAGTTGTTTCTCTCTTGTTGCCTCCTCTGTGTGTGCAAGTGGACTTTCACTTGTTTCTTTGCCTCCCCTTAAGGTGGCTGCTGACATGGAGAGGGCTTTGCCTGTCCTGTTCCTATCCACTGTGTCCTTAACTAAACTGAGCAGCACAACACTGTTGCTTCCAGGTGTAATCTCAATGCCTTTCCCTTCTCACGGCCTCTGCTGTCAGCACTCAAGGAAAACCACAAGGGGAGAATGAAAAAGAAATCAATTTTTATCACTAGAAATATTTCCCCTTTTGGCCACAGACTGAGACTGTTCTGACTCTAACTGGTCCTCCCTGGGGTTTGATAACAGTAGCTCACAGGAGGCTCTAGCTTATCTGAAGACCAAACAGTAAATTTCTCATTTCCGCTTAGTGGTGAGGTGTTTAATTGCTGCTTAGTTTTGCCAGTCAAGTAATTCACATTGACGTGCTAAAAGCAGCCACTAGCAGTTAAGCTTCCATCCAGGGGCTGCAGTGAACAATCCTGACATCTTTTTGCAGGCACCAGCTCTGCAGGCTGCGAGCATTCCAGTTTCTCCTATTGAGTGGGCAAGCAATCTACAGAAAATTAAGTCTGAAAAGCCATGAGAGGCTGTGAAAGGCAGCTTAAGGAGTGAGGCTCTATTGGATGAAATTTCTTGTCCTGTACAAATTCAGGTTGAAAATTAAAGTGTTGCCAACTCAGTGGTAATTTAGAAGAAGAAATATTGTTTAAATGCAGAGAGACAGGGTTGAACAGGGAACAGAGGATATTCACTCTGTAATATCCATGTGAGTTTATTGTGTATCTATTGAATGAATGCAGTCCTTAAAGATGTATCAACTTACAGAGGTAGGTAAATATGGAGATGGCTCAGTGCAGAGTAACTCTGCTTAGTGGACTCACTCCTCACCTGCACTGCTGTAAATCAGGAGTAACTCTTCCAAAGTCCAAAGCCCACCTTGCATGGCTAGGTGCACTTTTTAGCAATGGGTGTAAGATGCTGCTGCAAGTTTTAAATCATAGACAATTCTGACTCAATAGCTGTTTAAATCTACCTTGTTCTCTGTGGAGTAATTTTGGGTTTAGAGCAAAGTAACACAAGCAAATAATATTTTACTTTTATTTTGGTTGTCTCTTCTGGTGGTCTGATACTGCCAGCCCTGTGTAGGAGCTCCATGCAGGAGATGTAGAATAACCAAGCATGTATCTGAATATCTCTAAGTACAGAGGCAGATAAACTATTCTCATGAGTTAGAAATGAGCAGATAACTCCAGGAGTGGCAGAGCAGAGTGGAGCCAGAGTGAATGATGCATGAATGTCCCAAATGGGGACAACTTTTGCTACAACTTTTACCACAGCTTTTCAGACTGGCTGCTGTGCTGGATGGGGTGTTAGGGTTGTCCTGCCTTGTTGGCTGGCTGTGCATTTTTTTAATGGTCATTGTAGAGCTTGCAGCATGATGGGTTATTGGGGAGTGATCACTGGATTTGAGTTTCTTGGTGGATTTTTCCAGCATCCTTGCAAAGGGCAGGCTTCATGGCTGCCACAGGGCTCGAGAAATAATTTGCTTATTTAAAATATGTGGTCAACTGATTAATATCTTAAGAGGTGCAATTGCTGTAATTGCAGACTTAATAATACAAAGCTGCCACTCATGTTTAACACTGACACTCTTCTCCAGTTCAGATAATTCAAATAGACACAGAGATAAACCAAGATCAGCAATAGCAGCTGCCTGATAGACAGACATCTTCAGGCGTGAGGGTCTTTAGATGAAATGAAAGCCTCAGAGAATTAAATAGCCACACAACTCCAGAAACTCATAGTTTACAAAAGGGGCTATGACTCCCAAACTCATCTGGCCCCCTATGCAGTGCCACAATCTGAGAGCAGTTTGAGAAATTATATTCCCCTTGTCTTTCAGTGAATGAATATATGAGTTGAGAGGAAATGGTAGCATGGTCCACCTGAGAGAGCTGTCACCCAGCAAAGTTTATCCATGTATTTTTAGCTCCAAGTAGTTAATTAGGTAATTTTGTTTTTTAGAAAACCCTACTCCTGCACCCAAACAAAAATCCCCCCAAACCCTAAACTACTTGGCTGAAACCCCTGGGTGGTTTTTCATACCCAGCCCCCAGCTGTTTGCATTCACCCGAGTTTGATGTCTTCAAACTGAGAACCACAAACCGGAGAATCGATATCATCTACTGAGCACAGCGCAGTATAAACACAATCAATTAATTCCTTTATATGGAAAAGGAGCTGGAACTCAGCTCATCTCCTCTCTCAGGCAAATTATAGCGATAAGAGAGTTTCCCTGAACTGAAACCAGAAGCACCAGCTTTCTGCACACTTAACCTATAATTGTCTATAACATGCATGGAGGTAAGTGAGAAGCAATTTTATTCACAAGAGTTCCATTATCTTTAATCAGCTTTTACATAATTTCCTTTGTATCTGATTGTTTTGTTTTGAAATATGTAAAAATGCTTCCTTTCCATGGATGTGTAGACAAAAGGTGAAGAATTCAATGTTATGTTCACAAATTATTCCATTCACAGGAGCTTCACCAGTGTGCATAGTACAGCAAAAAAATTATGAAACTGTAACGTAGCCACAGCAGTAGGAATAAAGATGATAGAAACCAGAGGAAAGAGAGTTTTTTGAATAAATGGTTAAAAATCAAAGTTGCTTATCCTTTTCACTTGAGACCAACTTCTTAAATCTCGATCCTGTAATATGACAAAATTTATAGAAATTCAAATCTCTGTAATCCTTATGAATTAAGTGTTGATGTGTCTTACGAAAGGCTATCCTCACCTTCCTGGGGAATGAAGATGGTCTGAAATGCACAAATTGGACAAGAAGAGCAACCTTTCAAAGCCTTTTGCCAACAAGGAGAAGCAGTTCACCACATATATCCAAATGCCTCACTGGAATATGGACTCCAAGCTGAACACTTTGGTCCAAGGAAAAGATGGACTAACTAGAGAGAGAATACAAGCACAGTAATAAAATCACCACAAACCCTTAGATTTTCAAATGCTAAAAGAATATTTGATTCTTTTATTTGGGTTGAACAGCACTAATATAGTCTTCAAATATTGCATATTAGGTCTTGTAGGAGATGAGGAAATTATCTACTGCTGTTGTGGGCTCAAATTCAGTGTTGCAAATTAGGAAAACGTTTTATGGGTAAAGATGGTGACAAATGATGGGTAGGAAAGTATTGAGGTCTCTGATGTTTGAGGTATTTAATGTTAACCATCTGCCAGGAATGCTGCAGCTGTACCTGACCCTGCTTTTGGAGAGCAGAAGTGAGCTGCTGACTCTTTGTGGTGCTGTCAAACGTTAATTTTCTGCAGTTCAATGTCAGCATTTCAAGGGTGGTCACTGACATCTAACTGGATTTGGAATAAAATAATACATCCCTGCCTCCCTGCTGAGCATCTCACAGGAGGGACATGACCTGGGAGCTGCACTTCTACAAAGGCTGCCTCTGCTGTTGGCACAGAGAACTCAGATTTGCCTCATGCCTGCATCTGTCTCCTCTCTGCTCCCTCCCGTTCTGATAACTCAGTCCCACCTGGTTTCAGGATCTCTCCCAACCCTGTCTGCAGTTTGCCTCCTTGTCTACAGGATGTCTTTCTTTTATAAGTATTATTTATTCAAGGGCCAGTAGAATCTAAGGAAACCTATGCTGAGCAAGTGAACACAGAGATTATTTTTTTTTCACAGCTCTTAACTTGAAAATCTCCATGGTTATGGCTTCTTTTCACCACCTCACCTGCAAATAGCAAGTTGCTGCCCAGCACATAAAGGTGTTACTGCTGTTCAGAGGAAAGATTTCCCAACATATGATTGTTTAATGCCTATGTGTTTTATTTTAAACTTCTTTTTTTCCTTTGAAAACAGCTGTCCCATTTTCTGAAACATTCCAGAGGTTACACTTTTCAGAGGCACAAACCTGAGAACAAAAACCATCCAGTTGCAGGGTCTAAGAGCAATTGGAAGTGGATTTTATACACAGAACAGCAGTTAACCCTAACTGGCAGGTGCTGGCCTGCCTGGATGGCACGTGTAACATAATGGTGGCATCCACAGCACATGCCTCAGGTCTTCCTTGTTCCCAGCCAGAGCCTTGTGTGTCCTGTGGTCAGAGCCACAGCAGTCACAATGCTTAAAACCCAGGCACAGAGGGGTTTTCCTTTCATTGTGTCCTGAAAAGCCCTGGAAGCTTTCCTATTTACTTGTACATGCCTGTATCCTGTCAGCAAGTCAGACTGGATCCCGGAGCAGAGATACCAATGAGAACAGCTCCATGCTTAGGTTTTCTTGTAGCACTTCCTACATTGCCTCTGTACCTTTAGTAACACCTTGTTTTAAGGTGTTCTGAGTTCAAAACTCACTCTCCCCACCCTTTCCTGAACATCTTTGGCCCCTCACTACAAGACACACATTGAGGGGCTGGAGTGTGTCCAGAGGAGGACAACTGGGGAAGGGTCTGGAGTAAAAGTCTGATGAGGGGCAGCTGTGGGAGCTGGGGACCCTCAGCCTGGAGGAAAGGAGGCTCTGGTGAGACCTTAATTCTCTCTAAAATTTCCTGGCAGGAGGGTGCAGCCAGGTGGGAGTTTGTCTCCTTCCCAGATAACAAGGGACAGCACAAGGAGAGGCTGCCAGCGTGTCAGACCAAAGCTCAGCTCACCTTTCTGTGTACCTGGACAAGAGACCCCTGAGCAGATCTGTCCCAAGGAAGTGTTGTGTTCAGCAGCACTGTGTCTTCCAAAACAGCTCAGGGTTCAAAAATGTTCTGTGGTGTGGTGAAAATCCTCTCTTGTTCCTGACTGTTGCACATGTCTTGCTGATCATCACCACCACAACTCCCTGGGAGCAGTGTCAGTGATATCTACCACAGGATTGGTGTGTACCCAGGGACCCCAGCCCCCAGAGCCTGCACTGTCCTTGTCCATAATTACATGCAGCTGCATGTACCAGCATCAGTGAAATTCTGGGGACCTTGACTTTTTCCCCTCTTGAACCTTAAATGCACAGCACCTTGCACAGAGAAGTTGAGTCGTCACAAGCCTCAAGTGGGTAATGTTTATTTTTCCTCTGTTGCCTATTCCCCTTCTGGAAGAAGGAAGATCAATGGACTGTTTTAGCTCACATGACCTCTGGGAATACAGGATGCTGCCAGAGTATTTTTTTTTTAAGAAAGTGTGTGGGGGGGAGGGGGTGGGAAAGGAGAAAGAAATAAAACAATCTAAAGGTTTAAATACAGCCTCTTCCATGACCCTTTCCCAAAACCAATATTTTCCTAATAAAATAATGTGCTGCTTGTATTTTATTTTCCCCATCAACAAGGACTGCGAGTTCATTTGTTTGTTTTACATTGGCTGCTCAGAACAGTGTAGCTCTATGAGGTTAAAGAGATCCTCCGAGAAAGATCCTATTGATTTTAATTACCGAGAAACAGCCCACAGGGACAAAAGGACTTTGGCTGTTTATTTAGCCATCGCTGTGCTGCAGTATTGTGTAAGGAGAGATCAAATCAGTTGCCCTCATTATTACAATAATAATAAGGCAGAAAAGGTGCCTCCGGGCCTCAGGATTTTTTTTTTTTTTTTTTTTTTTTTGAGAGACAATAACCTCCACCACTCCTCCCACTAATAAAAGGCAGACTTGAGGAACAAGGAGCAATTACTATTCGTCAATATTAATTCAATTATGCTCCTGTTATTTATATTACAGGAAGGATTGTTTAATATTTTAGAAAAATCCCAACCAAACCAGGGGCCACATCTGTTCTTTTACAGATTGATTTTTATCACTGCTAAATGCATGTTGAATGGTTTTTACCTCCTTTGGGCTGAAGCTAAGGTTAATTAGTTATTCAGCAGAAACCAGTGGTACAATGATTCTAAGAGTATCTGGGCTGAGAATACACAGACTTGTGTGCTAAACTGGAAACCCTCTAGGGATCAGCAAGCATTACTTGCCTGGAATCTCTTCCCACCCATTCTGGACTAATACCATGCCAGGTTTATGAAGGTCTGGAGAGAACAGAAATCAGTTTGTTCTGCTTATGCTATTTGCTAATTTTATTTTCTTGGAGCCTGCACCTTCGAGTTGGTTTCTGCTCTGTGACTTGGCCCGTGTTCCCTCATGAGAATTCAGTATTTTCTCATAGCTATTCTCTTGCTTAATTACTTTCTAATGAACTCTCTACACTTTTGGCAATAAGTGCCCAAACAGTCAAGTTACCAGTGCCTTCTATGAACAGTATCTCAGATCTCACCTGTGCCATAAAGACATATTCTGGCCTGTATTCTTGTGGTGCTGATCTTGTACAACTGTACTTGAGTGACCCAAGAGTATCCATCCAGCAGGTGGTTTTATGCAGGGGTTGGTTGTATAAAAGCCAGTTTTAACATGGACATGAGCAAAGATACAAACAGCTGTTGAAGGCAGAACTGATCTTTCCAACACCATGGCCTGGCAATGTGTAGATGCACATTGTTATTGGTATGGGAAAAGTAATGGAGCTGCAAGTCATTGAAATGCAGCTGTAATTTAGCTGTGGTCTGTGGGAGCCCTGTGCCTGTAGAGATTCTGCAGATGGGTTTTAAAGAGAGCCCAAGGACAATCCATATTGCACCATTTGCAGTCTTCTGTGTGAAGGGCAAGGCAGAATTTGGCTCAATGTTTGTGCACCAGCTCAGCAACTAACTTTACACTTAAAGGTTTTCTTAATTTTCCTTTAAATCATGGCCCTAGGAAAGGATTTCCTGGTTCTTGTTCTCCTTCAGCTGATGCTTTTCTTAACTTCAGAGAATGTCACATGTGGTTTTAGCTATTTGAGTCATTCTCTGGGCCACTGTGTTTCACTGGCTACCCTTGTGACTAATCGAGTTCCTAAGTGTTTCAAGCAGAGAGGTTTCAGCTGGTAGGGTTAATGCAGCACAGCACTGGGCAGGTGTTGCAAGTCAGTCCCTTGTTTAAATAATAGGTTGTTCTGCTGTTGGTGCTTCCTTAAATATCCAAAGGTGGTGTAGATTTGCCTGGGAGGCTATAGAGGGCATGTTTCTGAGCTGAGAGCTGCAGTATTGCCTCAGGATGTGGGAAAACACTGCAGCTACAGGATCTTTCCCAGTGGGCTGCTTCTACAAAACAGATTAAAATGGTTGACTCAAATATTATATCTTTTTGTCAATGTATTAGGTTACCATTTGAAAAGTTCTCCAAAATTAAAAACTTCAACTCAACTGGATTAGCTGAATTTAACTGTTTAGTCTGAGTTTAGCAGTTTAGATTGTTAGGAGCCAGTGTTGATCATGAGGTTGGGAAGCAACACAGATAGATTCAGAAAGAGGATCAGCAGCTAATAACAAAACAGTGAAGATGGTTTTAAAGATTGCATTTTAGGCCTTTAATTGCATCCCAGGCTTGAAGACTGCATGTTTCGTACTTCTAGTTTTTCCAGCAAGAAAGTGAACTAGGAATATGCTTCCTCAGATTTTCCATGATCTGGCCATGGTTTCTTTTATTTCTGTTTTATTTTATGACCTATTCTATTTCTGTGATCAAGCCACACCTCAGAAGCTGTCAATATAGAAAGTCTGTGTCTAAGAAGAAAAGTAGAATAATTAAGCTTATTTTTAATGTGATAACGTGGAGGAAGGAAGGATAGAGCACAACACTATTTTGGTCTGCAGATACTGTGAATAAGGTGTCCCCTAATGAGAAATCAGCATTAGCTGATGGAGAAGTACCTACAATTAGTGGTTTGGGAGAAATTAATTTTTAATGAAAGAGTAAGTCTTAAATGTATGGAGTAGAGATAAGCAATTACAAATTGCAGGGTGTGTAACAGTCTGTAAAATTCTATGTAAATATCCTGGGTTTATTCTATGAAAATTGTGAGTGTGATCTGGGGTACCAGCTGTTTGCACAGGTATATCTGAGGATGCTTTGCTAAACAAACCTTGTCAGGCAGCTGAGAAATGCTGAGTTGCTCTAGCAGCAAACAGCACAGCAAAATAAGCTGAAGGAGCAGGTGTCCATTTGTTTTTTGATTTTTTTTTTTTATTATGAAATTTGCCTGGAGATCACATATGTTGTGAAGTTTCCAGGTATGGTATCCCTTCCCAGAGCTAAGGTCTGTGGTCCAGACTACACTGAAGTTAACAAAGAATTAACTGGAAATTGGGCCATGGCTTCAGGAAAAGTTCTGCCTTTCATCTGTGGCTTAGCTCACCACAGTAAACTGTACTCCACCACAAGACTAAGTTTTAAACCTATTTTAAGGCCTTTCTTGGTAATAAACATTAAATAATTTCTTAAGTGTCTTTAACTCAGCCTTCAATGGGGATGTCAGTCTTGGTAATGTTTCTCCAGTGTTGCCTCACCAGTCACAAAGACCTGTTTGCCTTTTGTCCTCTTTTCAGTCCTTCTCTTATCTCCCATTTCCTATCTTTATATCAGTCTGTCTATTCCATCTGCATACAAAATGTCAGTCCCTTTCATTTCATACATTCTGGATTTGCCCACCCCTTCTTGTTTACCTCTGGTTTTGTCCTCAGTTCCCATGAAGTGCCACCTATAGCTGTTGCTTCTTCATTTTCCAGTTTTCCAAAACCCCTGCCCTTGTTACAGGATTCATCTTTCCCAAGAGCATGAAAAGCCTGTGCAACTTGTTGCTGCTTTGGGATAAAAGGGCTGTTAAAGGTCCACAGATGTTGCTTCTATGCATGATCCCTCCCAGTGCTCCTTCATGTGTGAGCAGCTTCTTTCTGCCCTCTAAGCGGGGCTCTGTGCTAAAATCACACCCAGAGATCATAAGTTCTTTTGGGAAAAGACTCTCTCCTGGTCGTGGGTGTGTCTGAGGAGTTTTTTGAGAAATTTCTGGGAAACTGAGTGAAACTGTCTCAGATTTCTCCACTGTTTGCAAGCCTCTTTTGCTGGCTAAGCCTTACCTGGGCCTATGAATGTTTATATATCTTAGTTAGACATAACATGAATAGTATTGATTCAGTGTTGCAAGGGAATTTGCTTGTTTCTTTGGGCCCAATCCCCAAAGAATTTATAGTGATCAGGCCATTATGCTTGGGTGGCTGTATGACAGCAGTGCAGAATGGAAAATCTTGCTGTAAAAGCTATTGAATCAGGAGGGGACAATAAAAGAATTCTCTTGTTCACCCCCTTGGTCATGGCTTTTGGTTATGGTTACAGCTTAACATAACTACCCATCAAACAACTGTGTATTTTTATGATCATGTGTAGGGTGGTTGGTGGGTGCACAGGCACAAAAGATTTAAAGCTGGTCTCTTTTTGTTTTTTTCTTTTTGAAGGCTACATTAAGTGTTCTGATGCCTGAGCATCTGCCCGATACGCATTGTTTCCTCTGCAGACTGAGGAAGTCAAAAGCTAAATACAAATTTATTGAATGAGCAAGCTATAAACTCTGAAGTTTGCACAATATTTTAATGGAAATCAGACTTTGTCAAAAGCACATGTATCAAATTTCCTCTGTGGAGATTATGGTCCATCAGTACCAGAATTAATTAAAAATTTCCTACCAAGCTTGCTCACTGCTCTTCTGTTTCTATGTATAAATTTTTAGCTTTATAAACTAATGGCTCATTTCAGGGAGGAATGTCTTTTATTAATTCAAATGCATAATATGAAAATGTTGTACTTTGTAAAGGAATTCGCTTTTTCCGTTAAAAAAATCCATTCAATTTTTGGTGGCAAAAGGGACTTGAAATAATTCTTCAGCTTTCATTTTATATTATTTTTACAGTGTTAACCGGCAAAAGCTGATTCATTATCCGCTGTCCTAACTTTACCTGCTCTCAATAACTCACAAGTTCAGGTCACCCTGCAGTGCCTCCTTTCGCCTTCGCTCAGATACCATGTCTAACTGAATGGAATTGACCTGTTTAAGGCCTCCTCACTCCAACTGAATTATTTGATCATAGCCACAGACATCTGTTTGGGGCAGTAATTGGTTGTTTATAAGAGCGCAGGAGAGCCACCAGCAGCAACAGCAGAGGCAAGACAATAAAGGCAAGGGACAAGCATGGAGGGCATGTAGACAGGTCCTGACAGACCACTGTCTGCTTGAGATAAGCAATGCAGATTAGTTATATGCACTCTATCTCACCACTGGGGCCTAATAATCCCCTTTAGCACTCATTCACAGTTATGTAGCAGACAGAAAACTAATACGGGGGGAATCCGGTCCCACTGCCTCGCCACAAATCTCAGACACAGCTTCTGGAATCCGCGGGGTTTTACCGTACAATTAGTTTTAAATGCCAATTTCATGGCGGCTCATGAGATGGAAAATAGAAGAATAGTAGGTAAAGATACCCATTGCAAACTAGATTATTTGAGAGGGAAAGATGGCTCTTCAAGATGTTGCTGTCACTGCTGCTTCCTGGCTTGACAGCCACACTGTGGATGTTGAGGTAAAGGGTGAAAAAAATGTAACTCGAAGGGCTGAATTGCTGGGAAAAGAAGAAGACATGGCATTTCTGTGCTGTTTGTGTACTGAGAGAAGACAATGTGGGTTTTAATTGATTTGCACAACCTTGCAATTACCATGAAACGCAGGCTGGTTGCACTTGCAGTGGCAGCAGGCATGTGAAGCAGTGTGAGATGCACTGGGTTTGTCCTGGAACAGCTGCACGTGTGTTCCCCTCGCTGCCAAACCCAAACACACAGCACACCTCGTGGGTGCTGCCCATCAGGGTTTAAAGATTGATTAGGAGATTTCCATGTTCACATTCAAACGTTTAATTAATTAATTTTTATCTACATGCCCAAGCAAAAATGCATTTATGTTAATATTAAACACGAATTTTAATTTCAAATTAAAATTCTGCCTATGGCAAGACATAGATACCTGTTACAGTTCTGAGTCAGTGCAGGGAAGGAGAGAGAGTGCAGAGATGGATATTAAGATTGACAGATCCTGGGATGTTTGCTTGAATTCCAGAAACACAGATTAGTGGGACATGGTGCAGGTGATGGAACGAAAAGATTGTCATTATTGTGGTTGTTGTTATGCTGTGCCACTCATTTCATGGGTAGCAGTCACTCTCAGTGTGATGTAAATATGTGCTTATATGCAAATGGTAAGAAATACTGTTCTCCAGAAGTGTCTTGGTTTCAGTGGTGCAAAGAAAGTGTCTCTGGCTCCTGAGCTTTTCAAGTCCTGCATCTTGAAATCTGATAATTTTTTGTGCAAATAATAACAAAAGTTTATTGTAGGCACCAGTGGGAAAGGTAATCCCATTTCAAATTACTTTCTTAAAAAAATCCTACTGCTCAAGGTGATAATTTAAAAAATGGAAATTGTTGACCTAAAAGCTTGGATCATTGCTCTCTACAAGCACCTAACGGACTCTTGTAGCCAGGTGGGGGAAGGTCTCTTCTCTCAAAAATCAAGTGATAGAATGCAAGTCAATTACCTTAAAATGTGCTATGGGAGGTTTACATTGGATATTAAGAAAAATATCTTCATCAAAAGGGTGATCAAGCACTGGGAAAGGCTGCCCAGGGAAGTGGTGGAGTTACCATCCCTGGAGGGATTTAAGAGGTGTGCATATGGTACTTGGGGACATGGTTTAGTGGTGGCCTTGGCAATGCTGGGTTAATAGTTGGATGCAATGGTCCTAGAGGTGTTTTCCAACCTAATTGATTCTAAGTCTACAACCTTCTCTGTTTAACAAATACCATATTTAATTTCTTCGTGTGTTTGGGCAATCTACAATCACAAAAAAATTTTTGCAGACATCTTTGTTTGGTATTTTTTGTTGGATATCCCAATATCTTTTTTGTGTTCTGCACAGCTCCCTTTATACATGCATCTCCAAAAAGTCTTGTGTTTCTGGCATGAATTTCGCATTCACACAGAACCTGATTTGGAAGAGACATAAAATTTGCATGGGAAACAAACCTTGCATGCAGAAGGCACTTTTAATGAGTTTTCTTAGTAATTACAGAAGCTTCAAAACTTACCAGTAAGGGACAGAATCCTCAGTAAATTCACACAGCTCTGTTGAAATCAGCAGAGCTTTGCTACTTTACAGTTCTGCTCTGTGGTTTTTATCTGGATTCTTTTTTTATTTTGCATTGCCAGCTAGAGAGTTATTGTACAAGCAGGCTGTAAAGCATGGCAATGTTTTTGACTCCATCTACATGTCCTGTATTTGTTATCTAATTGCCAATAGACCAAACTGCAAAGGGATAATGTTTTTCAACCAAACGACCTGTAAGTAGCAGGAAATCTTATGCTCTCACCTCTTTGGCCAAGACAAGAGCATCCACATTTTACATAATGAGAGAAATCAACTGTTCTTTATCAGTGCTTTTGGTGCAATTGCAAATCTTTAAAGCCTAGCTGCTTCTTGGATTTAACAACTCCATCCCAACCCTCCATGCATCAGGAACATGCAGGTCACTTTTATACAACTGCAGTAAATACCATTATTTGTAACCTGAATGAGCTTAAAATTCAGCCTCAGATGTTCATGCAGGATCCCTGGCTGCTCAAAGGGAGCCGTGTGCTTCCATACAACGGGGCATTGTGAGTTGACTTTAAGTTATGCATTTATATTTAACGAATTACAATTAAATAACATGAAGACAATTTACAGTGTCTCTGGTTACTTCAGACTCCTGGCTGTTTGCAGCCTCTGCAGCTTTGTTATGGGGTGCACAGAGGTACTGCTCAGGCTGCAGCCCCAGTTGCTTTTTCAGAACTGTAATTTCTTATTTGGACACATGAGCAGTCCCGATTCTTTTTTATTCCAGTGTGTCTTTCCCAGTATGCTCAGTCACATCCAGTTAAGGTTTGCTGGACTGACTGGCATGATGGGTATGGTTTCTCCTTGGGAATCCATCTGGAGATGCAAATGGCATCTTCTGAGTCTCATGCCCCATGTCAGACCCCAGCCAGAGCTCCCTTTGCTGATAACGAGCTTCAGTACAATATTTAATGTGTTGGGTCTTCTGATGAAATAATACAATACAATTACAGCTGTTACTAATTATTCTTCTTACCACAGTCCATTCCAATGGGTAGTTGTATCAGTCAGGTTTCCATTTCTGCAGGATTCTTGCCAACCTGGTTTGGTGAATTGTCCTGCTGTCTCTGCAGGCAAAAACTGGTGTCCTCTGGCTTATCCTCCACTTCTTCAGGACAGTTCATCTTAATATTCTATCTAGTTTGTCTGATTATTCAAGCCTCTAATAGCACAGATTAGTCAGATCAACAGGATGGTTTCAAATCAAAAATATAATAATTGATATCACATTGGCCAGTCTAATCAGCACAGGCTTATAGCATCTGCTTTATTCCATCCTTTCATATTGTGAATCAAGTCTCCAAATTGAACCAAACTATTTCTGGGAGTTGTACTATCACCATTTGGCCCTAGCAGCCCTTGTGAGCTCTCAACAAGAGAGAGCTCACAAGGAGATAGAAACCAAGATGCATTCCTTTCAGTTAAATTTAGTTTGGTTTCCAAGTGAAAAAGAGTCCCAAGAAATACAGTTAGTATTTATTATAACATGCTATGTTATAACTAAAAGATAAATAGTATTTTTTTAATTTTATTTTCCTCTGTTTTCCTTTATGTTCCTTTATTTTTAGTATTTTTCCTTTCTTCTTCGCTTTTTTTCCTTATCACCACAGTTATGTCTTTTATAACATGACCGACTCCATCACCAAAGAGTTTATTTGCTCCCATGTCCTCAACTAAGCTTGAAGTCATGTGCAATGCAGCCTCTCATTTTGATTTTACTTTCTAAAATATCAGGTAGAGTTTATTTTCGATTAGGGCAGTGGAAGTACTGTTGGCTTCTGAAGCAGGTGGTACTGAATGTTCTACAAGTTTGTAGGAGGTGGACCTTGCTCCAGGATTTTGTTCTGTTGCCCTACACCAACTCTGGAGAGGGGTCTGTCTCCTGAGTCCCCTGCCTGACAACACATGTTTCTGTGACCCAGAAGAGAGGAGCTTCTAGCTATTGCTTTCATCCCAAAACTTTCAGTGTCTTCCTAGTAATCCAAGATTTAAATCTTGGGACACCTAGAATATAAGGACTCACACTTTCATTTCCACTTAGTTTTGGTTTTTTCCACCTCTTTTCCTCTGATTACTTATGCCACTATGAACCTTAAGGTTGAGGCATCTTTTATAGCATTTTAATTGTATCTACCCTCCTTGTTGTAGTAGAGCCAATTGATGAACTCCATCACATCATTCATGGCATGAATGCCTTATCTCAACTTGATTATCTGGTTTTTAAATGCTTTTATACATAAGCTTACTCTCATTTGGTTTGTTTGCTCACATATGCTTGAATAAAGTAAATAGCAAAGAATGGTAAAGAGAGCTTGAATCCAGAATTTGGAGGTTCAGAATGCAAATTGGCACAGGATGTCAGTTGAAAGCAAAAGATTTCCAAGGCAAAAGCTCTGTTGACATGGTCTTTGACTCCTGGTGGTTCAACTGATCTTTAGTTTCTCCTAGAAAATCTTATTCCACACAGTTTATACTATTATGATTTCACATATTTTCCCTGGAAGTGTTCAAAAGGCATTTGGAGGTGGCTCTTGGGGGCACAGTTTAGTGGTGAACACACTGACACTGGTGCCAGGTTAGCAGTTGGACTCAGTGATCTTAGAGGTCTTTTCCAATCTTAATGATCTCAAAATGCTTCCTGGATTTTCCTTTTCATAACCCTCATATATTTGGCAAATAGGATTATGATTATATGGTTGTAGGTGGGAGGGCCTGATGCTGAGACAGTGAAATGATTTGGCTGTGACAAGTCAGAAATGAGCTGGCATGAGGGACACGGTCCCTGGTGTTTTGCTTCACAGCTCCTCCACCGTGGACATCAGCTCCCAGGACTAAGCAAAGACCAACCATGGAGTCTGGATCCAATTGCTCTGGGATAACCTCTTGGCAGTGATTTCTCTGCTGCATAAGCTATAATTATGGTACAAAAATTTTTTAAACTTATTGCTTTAATTGCTTTCCAAATTTTGCAGAGAACTCAAATAGCTGATTATCTTTTATGGTGTATTTCATTGCTAGGTGAGTAATATGAATCAGTGTTTCATCTCCTTTTAATTTCTAATGCTTTGTCCTCACTATTCCACATTAAAACAGGGAAAGAAAACAAGTAGTTGAGGTGAAAATCCTAGTTGTTGCAGAACAAGAATCAAGTACAGCTTTTGGGGGTTAAGAAATGAAATGTGTTCTCAGTTCTATTAATAATTCATATTGTTACAGAGATACTTGAGCTCTTGGACTGAAAAAAAAATCAGACTGAATGCAAATTTGATAAAATTGTGGGATTTTGAGGTAATTTGAAAAATCCCAGGAACTCAATGAATGTTGACTGAAAGTCCTGCAGAATTCCCACATTCTTCTGTCCAGCAGTGAAATAATAGTTTCAAAACATTGGGCGGACAGTGGCTTTATTTCAGAGATCTCTGACTATTTTACTAGGAGGAGGTTTTTCTGAAAACACAAGAATAGGAATTTCAGAACCTTTGCAACAAGGTAAGCAGAGAAGAGGCATATTCTGCATGTTAGCAGTGATTCAGCTGAGAGACTTGGAGTGAATTTTAGACCCAGGTCCATTTTGAGCATTTTTAACCACGTGGTTAAAGATTTGCTTGCTGCGTGTTAACTGGAAAGCTCATTTCATACAGACCTGGATTGAGAACTACATGTGGGTGTTATCTCTGGAGATTAACTCACCCACTCAGCACAGGCAGATTGCATTTAAACTCAAGAGAAAGTGACTGGCTTGGGAACTGGGGAAAATATTCATTTGTTTTACAACCAAAGGTGCCTTTATCTTAAGATACTCAAATGTGAAAGTATATTTGTCTCCCACCAGTGAAATATAATGTTGATATCACCTCCAAGAAATATAGTGTAATGTATTGTTTTTCCTTCTGTTTTGTGCTTTTTGTAAACATGCAAACACCCGTGACACCCCACTGTGATGGCAGCCAATAGACTGAGCACTTACCCTCACTGCTGTTGTGTAACCATGGGCAATTTATCTAAGTCTCACCTCTCTTAAAACACTTTTATCAAAATTGGCGGTCAAACAGCACTGAACCATGGTGGCCTCAATCTTAAATGCTGTGGTGCAGATTTTAATTTGGGAAAGATTAATGCACTCTCAAGTGTTAATGCCACAGCTTTCTGTTATCTACATTGATGGGTGTCAGCTAATTTCTGCAGAAGGATTGTAAAGCAA
This sequence comes from Phylloscopus trochilus trochilus, assembly GCA_016584745.2. Lineage (NCBI taxonomy): Eukaryota > Metazoa > Chordata > Aves > Passeriformes > Phylloscopidae > Phylloscopus > Phylloscopus trochilus. The sequence goes on from WQNJ02000007.1 coordinate 5,244,866, forward strand.
ACTGTGCATGTTGATGTTTCAGAAACCTAAGCTCCAGAATGGTGAGATAATAGAGAGGGGAATGAAACTATTTTCTCAAATTTCTTTTAAATTAGAAAATGTTTCCCCTGTCTTTGTAAAGCTGAGCTACCGAGTCAATTCCACTCAAGCTGATTCTTGAAGATATAGGGAATATTTCATTTAAAGGAGCAGTAAAAGTGTCAAAAGATACTTTATCAAGGTCGCTTTTAGATTGAAGATAACAACCCATCTTATAACAAATATAGACCCCCTCAGTAAGCTTTGTAATTTCCAATGCTGTAGTAGCTCTTAGTCTCCATCATCTCTCATGAATTTTTTTCCTTGTCTGGTCACATATAATTGTAATCAACAAAAGTCCTTTTGTTCATTTAATAAAATGACAATAGCTGGTACACTTTGACTGGTTTATTTTTCAGCTTCATACAGTTTAGCAAATACAACTAGAGTTTTGCTCTGGTTTTTAATAGACTTTTGTAACTGTGAAGAAGACATCTGGGAAGAAGATAACTGTGAACAAGATGATGCACAATAACTAGGAAATTTTATTTGTGCAGACTAATTTACACAGGAAGGGGGGGAATGCAATTAAGCTCATAAAACTTGCTCCAGCAATGATCCAGGTCAAGGGGCTAATGGCGAATTGCATGAATAACAGTCACTCAACCAAGTCACATTAAACAGTTTTGATAATATCATCCAAAATAGCCAATTATTTTGAGTGTTATGAGAAGGTCCTGTTGTTATTTAACAATGGTTTATATGGGAAAATATTAATAAAGTGTATATGGCACAAAAAATTTCAAAGGGATTAGTTGCAATTCAGTTCACAGTAAACTGTTTTTGTGCCAGAGGGATGAAGGAGCAATGCCTTAGAGGAGAGTGAATTGCACATGGTTTAGCAGTGATTTTGTATGTTCAGTGCTTGCCAAGACAGTGCTATGGGCTCCAGTTTAAAAGCAGGAGCAGAGAAGGAAATGGTACAACCTGTGTAGCAGAGCTTTACTCTGCAAAGCATCTTTCCCATGACCATGGACTTTCTCCTTTGGTTATAGTGAGGGATACAAGGGTGGGAGGGTCGTGCAGCTGCTGGGTGGGTAAGTAGGGAGATAGTGAAAATGTGCACTGGCCTGGCAGGGTAAAAGAGGTTAAAGGGTTATTTTGTTACATCTTGCTGCACTTACCAGGGAAGGAGTGCAAGAGGGATGCTCAGTTTAATTCTGGAATTAAGGATTTTCTGACTTTCAATCTGTTTAATTTATAGAATAATATTTGTCTTTATTAATTTTTATAGATATTCTTCTTTACTATAATTATTTTCAGTTTAACTCCACAGTAACAAATTATTATTTTTTTTTTTATCTGTGTTTTAGTTGTAGTCCACATAACTCTTGGAAATGCAACTTTTGTTGGTATTTATTAAAATCATGTAACTATACCTGTTGGATGTTATTAATAGTAATGCAAAATCTGGATTGAATATTGACATGATCTCACTTTTCTTTGCAGGTTCTGATGGAGTAAAGGTTCACTGACAACTTTTCAGTAAACACTCTTTGTGCTTTAACTTGACAAACTTGAAGATTTTTATTCAGCTATTGACTCAAAAAAGATCAAAAAGGGCCAACATGTCAAGGGGTTTGCTTTTACATAGGGATGTTAATTATCAGAGAAGTCAGATATCTATGTCTACCTCTGATTCTCTCCATACAGGAAGGAAGTTTTGCAACTTAGTGAAAATTCTGTAGGTTGTTTGTTTTTGGTGTTTGTTTGTTTTTGGTTTTTTCCCTGACTGGTACAGATCTTCTGGTTACAATGTAACTGCTCCATCTTGGCTTCCAGATGCTAATCTTGAGATTATACCAGATTTATTTCTCCTAGTCTCTCTTCTGCCTTCTTAGAGCTTTGACCCTGAAGTTCACACAACGTAAAAGCAGACTTCAACATTTTGAACCTGATATGATGGACAAGCAGAGGTTTAATTAGAACATCTTAGAGCATGTTGACATCAAGTAGTTTTCTGTTGCTAGACAGCCAGGATATCCCAGCCATAATGGAAGGATTAAATTAACCTGCATAGACCTGCGTGGCGCTATTCCATTTTTGTTTTTATTTTGAGACACTTGAGAGTCTCCAAGGAAGAGGAGTAAAATACCTGTTTCGGGGCCCCAAGGGTAAATCTCTACAACACTGAGGGGCTTAAGAGAAATTATAGTGGATTGCTACTGCTGTGATCTGGACAAAGTTACAAGTCAATTTGAGAAATATCAGCACTGATGATTAACTCACTACAGCATATTTTGATAGTCCTGCATTTGCCAGGAACTATGGCTACAGTGTGAAAATGATCAATGCTCTTTTCTGGAGAAAAATTAATGACAGGATTTGAAGTGCTGTGGATTCTGGACACTTGGGACCCGTCTTTAAAGGGTCCTGTGGGACAACATGGTTTTTCATTGTTTTGCCTCTGTGTTGAAACAGTTTATTCTGTCTCTGTGTTACTGTGGCTTCAAATATGCAACGTGCAGCTTGTCATAAAATTCTGATTGAATTTAAACCATGTGTGTGTGCTTAGGGAGACATCTGTTAATTGTTCATGAAATTAATTGAATGATGACTATCTAGTTGAGTTTTCATTGGATTTATTCCTAGGAGATGTAATTGCCAGTTTTGTAAAAGGTACCTCACAAGCAGGTTATTTTTAAAAAGAAAAAGCCCCTTACATGTATTTCCTGTCAGCCTGTATTCTGGTGTTGAATATGCAGTTTTAAAAATGGGATTGTAGCAACTCCTCATATTAAAGTAAAATGCTTGTTTTTCATACAGGAATTACAGAGTGTAACATAATTGGGCTCACTGAAATGAATTCAGCATCTCTCAGAGAACAAAATCATTGAGCCTACTGACTAAATTTAACAGCCTAATAGAAATATGCAGGTGAAGGTACAATTAATTTTAATTACTAGACTATACATTGTTAGTTGCACAGCCATGAGTAAAATTAAAATGGCAATCACAATTAGAAAATTGCAACCTCATTGTGCAACAAATTAGTCACAAATTAAAAGTCCAAGAACTATTATGCATCCACTTTATTGCTTTATGACCATTATTGCCCTGATATGGATTTTATTTCTTTAATGTCGTGTCCACTTCTTTTCACCTTATCTTTGTTTAGAATCTCTGGCTCCTTCCCAGACTGTGAATCTAAGAAAAGAACTAATATAGGCTGGAAGGCTGTGACTTCCCTGTTCACTCTGGACAGAAACTCCTAAGTGGCCCTGTCCTGCTCATGGGTGGCTTTCAGAACAAGGATTGTCACCAGATTATTTCAGTGAGGTTTCTAGAGCACAGAAAATAACATTCAGGGGGTAATAGCTGAGGTCTGTGTGTGATGTAACCCTTTTAGAAAAGGTCAGACCAGTTAAAGATGGGAATCTACATTGATGTAACTTAGACTCTCTCCCACCCCTCCCCTCTGGCTGGGCACACTGATGGACTGCACAAAGAGTTTTAGCTACAAGAGTATTTCTGCTATAAGCCCAGTTTTCAGCTGTTCTCAACATGGATTTATGAAATGAGGTGTAACAATTATTTCCCAATTTTGCAAGCTTTGTGGTGGTTGAAGCTGCCTTTGCCCTGAAGTGCTTGAGGAGCCATCATGGAGTGGCTGAGCTGGAGGTGGCTGCAAACACCTGAAATGCAGCAACTGAAAAGTGCTGCAGATGTTCTGCAAAATCACATCTCCCTGCTGTCCCACACCTGGAAATGAGGCTTTGTACTTTCCTGGCACCAGCAGCTTATCTTCACCTGCAGGTTAGTACAATGAGACCAACAGCACTCACCATTGACCCAGTACTATCTTGAGTACTTTGCAGGGTGAACCCATTTTGAGGTGATTCGAGGCTTTACCAGATACCTGGATGCCTCTTGTGCAAAACTGAGGATCCATGGAGAAGGTTAAAGTAGCCTCAGTCCCAAAATCTTCTTTTCTAGTGCATCTTCCAAGATGCACTAGAGTAGCAAGAAAGAGAAATTCTCTTACCAGCATCTGAAATATGCACTCTGCAGTTAGCCCAGTTACTCCAGCTGTAGGATCAGAATGGCATGTGTTAAAAGGAACCCTAAAGATCATCCAGTTCTAACCCCCCTGCCATGGGCAGGGACACCTTCCACTGGACCAGGTTGCTGAAAGCCCTGTCCAGCCTGTCCTTGAACACTGTCAGGGTTGGGATATCCACTACTTCTCTGGGCAACCCCTGCCAGTGCCTCAGCACTCTCACAGTAAAGAATTTCTTCCCAATATCTAATTTAAACCTGCCCTCTGCCAGCTTACAGCCACCACTCTTGTCCTGTTGCTCCATGCTCTTGTAAATATTCTCTCTCCATCTTTCTTGTAGGCTCCCTTCAGGTACTGGAAGACTGCAATTAGGTCATCCCAAAGCCCTCTCTTCTCCAGTGCTCCTGAGGGAGACCGAGGGACAGAACTGAACACATTGGCTGTGAAGAACAGGAACGTAGCAAGATGCTTAATCAGAGTTCATGTAGAGAGGAGCTGGGGAGGGGGTTTAAGACCAAACAACCAAACCCCAATGCAATCTCTGTTCTCCACATGATCTCAGCTCTCTGGGGTCTTTTCTAAAATCACCAGAGCATTGGTCATCCTGTGTGAGCCCCAGCAGGGGCTTTTGCAGTGCTTGGAGAGCTGAAACTCCGTTTCAAATATGCAATTGAACAGCTATCAGGGCATAATGACGTTTAGTCACTACCACTTGGGACTGGATTTTAATTGATGACCCAGAGGTGAAAGTGTTTATATTCCACTACCCGCTCTTGCCAGTATTCTTTTTTTTTTTTTTTTTTCCCTCTGTAATCTTCTTTGCTGTAGTTTGAATACTTTGGGAAGGGGAAATTAAAGTGAGACTGAAGATAAGAAAGTGAGAAAAGATATGTTTACTCCCTGGTTATTTCTTTATATTTAAAGCCCAGCAGGAACTCCTTAGTATACTTCCAAATCCTGTTGTCTACTGTTAAAATGGAATCAACATATAGTTTATTGAAAAAACTTTACTTTTTTTTAACTGCAGATTTTTTATTGTAATTTTCCACAGATTTTTGCTTCCATGTTTGCACTGTTCTCAACAGGAAGGATTCCTTCTTATCTGCAGCAAAACTCATCTGTGATTGCTGAATTGAACACTGAAATCTCCCCCAGTTCTGGGACAAGTAAGAACCTGTTATTTACTGTATGTTTATGCAGCCCCTACTGCCCAATTGCACAGAGGCTTGTAGGGTTTACCTCAGAATAGAAACTGAGGAAAAAAAAGTAGCAAGATCAATTAATAAGATTTTCTCTCTGAAGTCTCAGAAGTTTCTTATTAGCAGCAATTTTTGTATCTCAGACCTCCCCGTGTTTTAGAATTTCTTGATAGGCTAATAAGGATGATTTTTACCTTGAAAATGTGGAGACATAGAAATGAAATGCCAGCTTGGAATCTGTCTGGATGTACTCTTTTCAGTTGTTGTTTTGAGTGATTTCTGGGGCAGGGAGTATCTAAGAGTAGGGAAACATCTATAATTGCCACTGGCTGATATCTTTTTACTGTAGGTAGGTTCTTTTTTGGGAAAGATGTTGTTCCTTCAGCATTAACATTAGTAGTACTAATACAAATATCTCTTTTATATCTTTGAATTAAAAAAAAAAAAGTTATCCTATCAGCTTCTCTGTTTGAAAAACAGGATTAATGATAAGTGAGAATGACCTGTTCAGGGCCATGCATCAACCTTGCAAGAGAAACAGGAATATTATCTGGATTCTTGTTTATTGAACCATGGTGGGCTGTTGAAGCCCTTCTATGTCCAAGTATTATGCATCTTCTCCTTGTGTGAAGCCAAAAGCCCTTGGCATGTAGTGGTTTTCTTGGCTGTGGCCTTTCCATGCTGCATGCTTTAGAGGGTTATGATTTTAGAATTGTAGGGAATGTGGTGAACTTGTATGGAAGAAAATGTTGATGCAAGGAATTACTTCTTTTATTTTTCCTCCTGCTCCTTCTGGTAAGAAATCAGCCTTGCCCATGAGTCAGGAGGTTTTTGGTGTTCAAATGCATGGAAGAGCTGCAATACAAATATCTTGTGATTTGGGTCAATAACTTTGCATTAATATTTGCCATTGGTAATAAGTGGGTAGAGCCTCATGGGAAAGCTGCAAAAATGGAAATGTCTCCTTGTAGACATATGTTCATGAAACCAGGGTCTGCAGCTGACAGAGCAATTGGAGAGGTGTCTTTAAGCTTTACTGTTGGAGTCCTGAAACTCTATGAGACTTCTAAATTCCTTGGCATGGTGGGGAGGAGGGGGAACTTGGATCCTGAACTTCCTGTGAATCTCAGGAATATTGCACATTTCTTATTCAGCCATTTTATTTATGCTGCAAAAAAAAAGTGTTGTAAGTGTGATTCTTTAGCTACAGCTGAGAAGGCAGCCCTTCATTTAATCCCAGGTACTGCAAACTGCTATATTCCCTACAAAGAAATAATTACAAATCTGCATAGTGAATTCTCTTCTTACAGTCTAACAGGACTCAACAGAAAACATGGGTTTGAGCATGTAGCTTTGAAATTAAGCAGTGTAACAGCATTAAAAAAAATATCCCTTGGAAACCTTCATCTCTGATTTTATTTTATATTGTTATAGTGCTCACGCTTCAGTGATTTCCTTTCATCTAGTCACTGGGCTGAGGAAATAACACAGAAAAGGAAACCTCTTGAGTTTCTGATGTACATGGTAAATGGTCATTTCAGGGACCATGCGCTATGGGCCTCAGACTGAGGGTTTAATTTAATTGGTTGAAATTAAAAAACATTCAAGCCTCATGAAATTATAACCTTTACGCCTGGTGTGTCAGCTACATCTGACACTAGCCTTGTTGTTTAGAGATGAAATCCCTCCCCTATTTAAATGGAAGCTCGTGTGGGACCCACATAAGCCTTGAAAACAGAAGAGGCAAGTGGCTCTGATCACTAGATCACTACTCAAAACTGATGGTTAATATCAGCAGCATTTCTTTTAGAAGTTTGTGTGTCTGTGTTTATCTTTGCTATTTGAAAAATCGTGTCTGTCTGTTTGTTATCAGTATACTCATATTTCTTTTAAAATACATATTTAAAAATTTTGCTTTGTGTTTTCACTGAGGGAAATGAAATACATGGGACAGAGATCTAGAATTGTGTGCTTCCTGTCAAGAAATTGGGAGCTGAGGCTCAATTGAATTTTTTTTTTGGGTGGTAATCTATTTTACATCAGTTGAACTCTCTATGTGATCGTTTGTTGGGTGTGTTTTCTGATACAGTTTTCCTTTCTTCTTGGTTTAGATCATAAAATACAAGAACATTATTATAACAAATTTCTTTCCTGGGTTTCACTGTGCAGTGCTGAGGACAGGGGCGATGCAACATCCTTTGAGACTGGAGCCATTACCATATTGCCATATAAAAATAATTTTTCATGCAATATGCCTTGAGATGCAGATGGGATGTCTTCAGTGTTTCAGGATGGAGTTTTCCAAAAGGACCTGCAGGGAGGCAGGTTCTCAGTTTCCACAGAATTTCAAATTAACTTGGGGACAGTCGCCTTTAGATTCCTTTGGGGAATCTCACTACTATAAAAATGCCCATCACATTTTTGTATGACACAGTAGAGATAAAATCACTGCAAGCATGTAGAGATTACCTGGACTTTTACAAGGAGATGTGTTAACAGAGGTGCCCCAGTCCTGACTGTTTGTACCATGTTCATGCTGAATTTCTGGAGCCTTGCTCAAATATCTTTATTCTGTGAGAATCTGGGTCCTCAGCTAATCCAGAAACTGGGTTGCCACAGCAGGTTCAGTGATGGCTTCTCATAATACCAGAACATTCCTGTGGAAGGGTAAGAGTGATGTGGGAAGCCAATCAACCAAAGTGACCCATTCCTTCTTAGTTGTTTGCTGTCAACAGATGCAAACAGATGCTGCTTTTTCAGTTTTGTGTAAAATATGGGCATAGATACTATAGTTGTATACACTTGTTGAGTTCTGGTTATCCTTAACAAAGATTTTAAGTGGAATAAGAAGTTAAAAAAAAAAAATTCATGGACAGTATTTGGAACCTGGTACACTTATATGAGAATCTGGAGGAGAAATGAATAAGAAGTGCCAGGAAAATGGGTATAACATGTAGGGGAAATAGCTGGGAAATTTTTTTTTCTGAGTAAGAAATATGAGAACGAGGTGATGAGAGTTGAGAATGAGGTGGAGTTCAGTGAAAAGAAAGTTATCACAGCAGAGAAAGTCCCACAAGGGACAGTTATTCTTTGTTGTTAATTTCTGTTGTACATCACTGGCAGCAGTTTAGGAAGGTATAGAGATCACCGAACATTTAAAAGATGACAAGAAGGTTAATGCCAGATTGTCTTAAAAGAAAAGTTTGCAAAGGGAAATGTTTTTGGTGCTGTGGCAACTTGTCCTCCTCTGCCTGGCTGCACTGTTTTGTGAAGCAATAGGACTCATAAAATCAAAAATAAAAATTCAGAATGCTGAAGCAGAAGTTGTACCCTTGGTGCTTTTTTTATGGAAGGCAGATGTTCAGATCCCAGTTTTTTCACCTTTCTGTCACCACCAAATTCTCAAAACCCTGAGGAAGTGCCAAACAGTCTTGGGAACATATGCAATGTCATGAATGTGTGGGTTGACTTGTTGGGGCACTTGGCCTCCATAAGCTTATCAACAAGAGCAGTTTGGTTTTTTTTGCCCTGTGGTGCTGCTTATTCTTTCATGAATAAGAAGCACAAAAATGGTGAAATTCTCAAACTATCTTATGCAAATGTACTTTTTCAAATGTTGAATCCAGGTTAGAACTAATCCTCCATTTCAGGCTGATGGAATATGTACAGCCAATCTAATGCATTTTGGAGCTGTGCTTGCCCTTGAAAAATTCAAAAGATGCCTCAAATCTGTCCAAAAGGTATTTTCCAACTTAGGGCTGGGCTCTGGTACTTTGGGAGAGTGTCAGTGCCAGTTTATCATGTGTTTCAATATCACTTTGCAGTGGAGGGGGATAAAGACATCATTTTATCTGGAAGCTAAGGCATTGATGGTCTTTGTTTATAGTGAGGTTTGTGCAGGATCCAAAATGTTGACTTTCTGATGATGGGAACATGGGAACAGACAGTCATCAGTACTGGAGATTTGCAGTGGTTATAAAAGGGAGTTAAAAATTCATGAATCAAGCATGCCTCTTTTCACCTCCTTGCTCACCAGTGCAGACTGTGGGACCTAAAGGGGTCACAAGTGAGCTGGAGAGGGGTTTTTGATAAGGGCATGGATTGATAGCACAAGAGGGAATGGCTTTAAACAGGTAGAACATAGGTTTAGACTAAATATTGGGAAGAAATTCTTTACTGTAAGGGTAGTGAGAGACTAGAACAAGTTGCCCAGAGAAGCTGTGGCTGCCCCATCCCCGGAAATGTAAAAGGCCAGGTTGGATGGGGCTTTGAGCAACCTGATCTAATGGAAGGGGCCCCTGCCAGTGGCATGAGGTCTGGATAATCTTTAAGGTCCCTTCCAACCTAAACCATCATAGGATGGTGGATTCAGGGTGTGGAAACAAATGGGAGTCACAGCCTTACAGTCAGTAGATTTCCCCTGAAAATCAAGGAACTATCAGCCCTTCCCCAGCTCTGTTTCCAAGAGAAAAGCACTAAACAGCCTCCTCCCCTGTGTGAGCCCTTACAATGATAAAAGACAAAATGTTCTGCCGGAATGTTTGGAGTTGTGGGGCTTTTAGCTCCTCCAGGGAGTGGGACACTGCTATCTGAAGATTGAATCAATCTGCTTCGGAGGCGTGATGGTGAAAGAGCCCATTCACGATAACAAAGCGACACGTTGAGGGAACAGCCTTTACTTCTCTGAGCATAGATAAGATGGCTTTTTAAAAAGCAAGCAGGCACAGAGCAACTGCAGCCTCACCCAGTAGCAGCTTTAATCCTCTTGCTTGAGATTGGTGGAAGATTTGGCAGGTAGGAGGATGGGGTAAAGTCTCCTCTTGTTATCTTAGAGGAGGACAATGCTATTACAAGCAAAGCAGCAAGAGAATTCTTGCTTGATAATAGAGTTAAGGGGAGCTAAAAGATAAACTCTGTTTTTTATTGGGGGGAATAATAAGATTGTCTGGGCTAACTTTAGTGAAACTTGTTATTCTGTCTCTGATTTGCTTGTCTTTGGGTCTCTTGGGCACAGCACTGCAAAGGGCATTGCTATGTTAACCCGTGAATGCTGTGCAGGGCAGCAGAGGTCCAGCCAGTTTTATTTGCTTCAAGGCAGTCCTCTCTTCTGCTGCTTCCTAGGAGTATTTTCTAGGAAATGGCTCTTAACAATCTGATTTTTGTAATTTTTAGAGGTCTGTGCTTTGTAACCTTGGGCTCAGGTGCTGTCTAGGAGAAACACCCACCTAATGAAAACCACCTCATGTATACAGTTACCACACTTGTGACATGGGTCTGTACCATGTAAACTAAAGAAGATTATGGAGAGAACTCTGCCAGAGGTTTCCACTAATCCCAGCCACCAGAGGGAAACACAACCATATGCATTAACCCAGAAGGTGTCACCTTCTCCATATTTGCAAAGTCTTCTTGGACAACTGATGTTCCTCAGGGCAGCCCAAACCATTATATGATGATGGTATATTCTATATCTCAGATATAATCCAGGGACTGCATTTCCCAAAGTCCCACCCAGATGCTGTTGTGGGAGCTGCTGGAGCCCCCTTGGGCTGCTTTGTCTCTCTTTTTGCAGCTGTTGGTTGGAGGCACTGTGGGAAGGATGTGATGCTGTCTTCACTAAGTGCACGTAGAGAGCATGGTCCATGGAACAGAACAGGAGTGGTGTAAAAAATTGCTGTTCCCACAAACACCCTGAAAAGGCTATTTACAGACACTTCCACAGAAGGCTTTGCCTTCTGCCCTCCATTATCTGATGGTTTCTGTTGTCAAGAAGACACCAGGCCTAATAACCAAGCAAACACCTTCCTGCTCTGAAGAATCAGCTCTTCCTCTTGTAACCTACTCCTCCTGAGCTGGGCAGCCAGGCAAATCCCATGTGAGAGGTTGCTGAGCTGGAGAGCTCCTGCAGCCTCCTGTCTGTGTGTTTGTGCTGGTGGGAAGCCAGTGTGCTGAAGCCTGTATGTCTGCCTGGGGGCTGCTTTACAGGCTGGGCTTGTACTCAAACCAAACACAAATTTGTGACCAGAGGAGGTTGTGTGAACCTTGGTTTGTACATAAACCACACCTGATGATGCACTTGTCCATAAAATTTACATTGAACAAACCCTGCAAGGAGAAAACTCAATTTTTTTTATAATAATCATATATTTGTCTAGAAATCTAGGGTTTCCTATTTTCAGAATTAGCAGATTTTTTTTTTCCTGATAAGCATTATCTCAGGCTCCTGGGTGCTGTTGCAGGTCTCCTGGGCTGGGGGCAAGCTGTCAGACAAGCCACTAGTGAGGGAGCTACCAACAGAGATGTGAGGTTGCCTGCTGCCTCTGGGTAATTTCTGGTGGGAGGGGAAGGATCAGGGGATGGTAGTGCTTTCCTGAGCCAGTGTTGGCACACTATGAAAAGGAAGGAATCCCTTCTGCAGCACCAACCCTGGGAGCACTGCTGTGGCCACCAGTTCCAGTGCAAGCCCCCTCCACATCTCCTTCCTGCACAGGGTGCCTGGCTAAAGCTGGTAAAGCAGGTGCTGCCCACACACTGAGTGCCAAGGACAGATGGATACCCTCAGGGAAAACACGGGCACAAGAGAAGATTTTTTGGGCTGCACCATGGCTAGGCATGAGAGAGTTTTCATTATCCTGCACAATACCCCCTTGGAGGAGGTGCCTCTCCCTGGATGGGCTGAGCACAGAGGCAGTGCCAGTTTAAGGTTGGCTTCTTGAAAAGCAAACCAAAAATGCCTCTGTGAGAGGAGCACGAGTCCTGGAGTCCTCTGCTGCCTTTCACACACTTGCAGCAAAACACCCTGCTCCATCCCCAGAGCCCCTCTGCTCCCCCCAGCCCTGCTTCCTCCCCTCCCCTCCCCTTCCCCTCCCCACAACTATTTAATTTTGCTCTGGCATGAAATAATAGAGTGCTGTGTATCTATTACAGATGTAAAGAGATTTAGACTGCCACAGGTTTCAGTAGCACATTCAGAGCCCTAACAAAGCTGGGTATAATAGACTCTCCCTGCCATTATCCATTCAGCAAGTGTAATAAATGACTCGGCCGCAGCCTGCCATATACCACCCGGCCCAGATAACAGCTGAAAGGAGAAAATTAAATTTTGCTTTTGTTGAAACATTATGATTTATGTATTTGTAATATAGGCTGCGGTGGGCAATTGAAAAAAAAAAATTGCTGAATATACTTCAGGGTTACTGATTGTACCACAGGCCACTTAGAGTGCTAGAAATGCTGTTCTTCTCCCTGTGTTCTTTAATAATAATAAAATCCTACAAATTCCCATTAACCTTTTCGCTCATGTTGATTTCATTTATGTATTTATTTTATTATTTATTTTTTAAAAATGTCTAAGTCTTAGGTTTTGGTCATTTACTCTCAGCCCCATGAAAAATAACAGACTGATGGTTTATGGAGACAAGGCATGAAGTACCTAGGCATGTAAAAATGATGGATGTAGGTCAAAAAATCTATATATCATTTTTAGTATTTTTATAATAATTTTCTTTAAATGGGGTGGTTCCCCCCTTCCCCTCCTCTTCTTCACTGCTGTCTTTAGAGTTGATGACAAGATATTCTGATATCCTCATCCTTGCAATATCTAGACCTATAAAAATAATTATCTTCTCCCACCTTAGAAATATAGAGACAGAAACAGGAGTGCTTCACCCTGTAATTTATAATATTGCAGCACCGTCCCTTAATGTTGTAATCAGGCCTGCAAAGTCTTATCATGTTGTAGAATATAATGAACTTACTTATTCATTTCAACATCACATTTCATCTTAGTTGTTCTCCACGTTACTTGCTTGCCCCTCCTCTTTTCTGGAAGAGTGGCAAGAACATAGAAGTCTTCTCATTCTTTCTTATTCCTTTTCCTCACCTTCTTTTAGCTCAGGCCTTGAGCTGAGTCAACAGACTGATCCAGGAGGCTGGGGGCTGATTTGCTTCTGCTCCCTAGGAATTAAAACATGTGTAGCTTTTTTTTTTTTGTGTGTGTGTGTTTTTAAGAATTTATTAAACCTATAGTTATGTGGTTTACACAGATAGATTGAGGAAGCTGAATGAGGAGGGAGGGACAGTGGCAGGACTGGAGGCAGAGGATGCTGTCCACTTCCCATGCAGAGCCCCTGTGTGGCCTTGTTGCTCTGAGCATTTGAGTCTCAAATGTTGCCACTAAAAGTGTCTGCCAGCAATTGGGAGGGATAATTGGGATGGAATGCTCCACCCCTGGAAGGGTTCAAGGTCAGATTGGACCAGACTTTGAGAAACCTGGTTTAGTGGAAGGCTTCCCTGCCCATGGCAGGAGGTTTGGAACTAAATGGCCTTTGAAAGCCCCTTCCAATCCAAACCATTCTATAATTCTATGAACAAGGCTTGTTCTTGTCATCCTTTTTATTGCCCAGTGGGGAGTGGAGTGATGAATCTTTTTTCTGACCCTCAAAGCTGTCCATACTTAATGTAGGATTCATTTGATAACAGCTTATTCAATAGTGATGATTTTGGATTTTTTTTTTCCTGAGGGAAATGTTCTTTTCTGCATTTTGTTAGAGATTATGATTAAGAAACTGCTCTTGTCCCCCAGGATGGAGCTGGGGCCTGATCCTGACTTGTTCCCTTTTCTGTGTAGGAGCAATGCAAGGACATGTTGGGAGCCATGGCCATGGGGAGGATCTGTAGCTCTACTGTAGCCTTTGCTCACAACATCTCTTGCACTTTGATTTTTCAGAGCCTGGCACAGGTCTCTGGTATTGGGGCTGCCCATTTCTTGGGCCAGACCTATGTAGAAATTTTAAAACCCACCAGCAGAAATGTATATTAAAAATTATTTATTTTTTTAAATTCTGTGTGCATGGTGTTAAGCATTTAAATAACTTGTGATTTTTTTAGCCCTGCTGAGCCCCAGGCTGCCTGTTAGTGTTTGTGGGCTGGAGGTTTGGCTGTGCAGGGGATGTTTTACAACCAGCTCATCTCTCCATCAGGTATTCTGCTAATGCACACTGACAGATATTTTGTGAAGCAACATCCAGTCTATTTATTGACCCCCTGCCCTCCAATGCATACATACAGCAGAGCATTCCAGCTTATATTTAATGCTGAAACATTTGTAAGTACTGTATATCCTATGATCTATTGGACTAATGAAAAAGAAGGTTTATCACTGCAGTCCAGTGTAAATCTGCGGATAACCTTACTGTACAGTCAATTTATTCCTTTAAAAGGTTTATTCCTTTATCAGGTGTTTGGAGAAGGTTTCACCGTAAGTACAGCAGAGACATAATTTGCTGTGGGGCAGATTTATTTGTTTCACAGGGTTATTATTTTAACAGTCTGATAATCACTATGAGTATGTTTCACCATTTGGTATTTCTGTGTGTATATGTGAAAGTGTGTTTATTCATTCCCCGAGCAGGTTCATTTTCTTATCAGCTATTCATTTTAAAGAGTTTTATTACATATGCAGAGTGTGTAGGGTACTAGAATGCAGTAATTTTATTAAGAGATTTATTTAGTGCCAGATATTAATTTAGCTGGTGTTTGCTGTAACACAATCATATGCTTTCACCTGGCCAATTTTCTTTGCATATCACAGTTTGTTATAAACAACACTTTCCCTGCACTGCAGCCTTCAAATTCCCTTTTTTTCTTTTTTCTTTTTTTTTTAAGAAACTTTTTACAGGGAACTCTCTACACTCTGCACCCTTTCATTTATTTTTTTCATCATATTTGAATTTTTTAAGCCTCAGTTTCAGGGAGAGGGAATCTTTTGAAGTGGCTTTTTAAAAATGAATATGCTTAAAATTCTGTTAAGAGGAGGTTTCAGAAATGTCCCTCTAATGCTACTTGGGAATTGCTTGAGTCTCAGCACACAGCCAGTGACTCACTGGAGAGAAGCAGCAGTAGGAAGATGATCCCAAAATAAGACTGGTTTACTGAGAGACTGATGTGGTTTTGGTGTTTGGTATGATTTAACAATTTTTATGTTCTGTGAATATTAATTCTAGAAAGAAGAGGAAAGAAACTATGCATTAACTGTAGATGGTATCTGTTTTTAACTTGGCATAAAATGAAGCTATAAAACAAGGGGGAAAAAATCCACCTGCATCACTGAGTGTCATGCTGGGCTAAAATAGAGTCTTATTCAAATTTTCGTGATATCCAAAGGTATTTCAGGTTGATTTCATAGGAGGAAGGCTTGGTGTCTAGTTGGTGGTTTACCTTTCTCTCCCCACAGAGAGAAGGAGCTGCATGGAAAAAAACAGAGCCCTCTGTGCTCTGAAACAGCTGGAGGTGATGGAAGAGGCAGAGGGTGACACTACACATTCCTGGGGCCCAGATGCATGTAGAACACTTTGAATTACTTACATGAGAAAGAGTTTTTCTGTAGCATTGAGTTTTTCTGGTCCAGAGAAATAGGAATCACTCAAAACTTCTGAGCTCAGTTTGTGCTGGGTCAGGCCCTTAATTGCAGGGGGTTATTTCTAGTAACTGCCCAACACAGTAAACCAAATTGGAATCTTCTGCATAACACCACAGTTGTCTGCTGATTCCTCATTTGTCTCATTTCTAGAAGAATGTTTCTTGATGCTTGACTAGACTCAAAAATGCAAAAGCATTTTTGTCAGCATCAGAATGAGTAATGTTTAATGTTGGGTTTCCTGACATCACAGTAAGATCCTGTATAATTAAAGAAATTATGGTTGCCTCAACCCAGAACCTGAAGTCCATATCTATTCAGAGATTGAGACCTCTACTGGAGATAGAAACTTCAGAGAACTTCTGAGCATCTACACAGCCATACTGAGCTAAAGAACCGTACTTGAGCCCTTTATTTAAATATTTTTGATAGAAAGTAAGAATTTTGCTTAGAACTTGGCAGTTGACTACTTTCAGACCTTTGACCAAAGTTACATATATTTTAAAGGGTTTATCTGTAACTGTCTTCTAAATACATATTTTGATCTCATTTTGCACATTGGTTTTTAATTTCCCAGTACTTCTTGGGGTTTGTGTTATCTTCTTTTTCTTGGCGCTATTATTTTTTCATTTTATGTGTTGTCTAAACCAACTATTCCTTGAATTGCATGAAACTTTTTCAAGTAACAAGACAATTATCAAACTTAGCAGTATTTCATTCTAATAGAGAAGCAATACAGCTAAAACCATGTTATCAATACAAGATCAAAACTATTGATGAACGCACAAAAGTAAATCAACATTTGTCTATAAACAGCATAGTCCATTTAACAGATGCAATTAATACAATTTCAACCAGATATCACTTAATATTTGCTGCTTTTTCCCCCCGTTAGATGTCCAGGGAATGGTAAAATAACCTCTCAAAATTGATTGTCAACAACAGTATTTATTTCCCAGATATTTAAAGAAGGGAGTCAGAGCTGATCAAAGAGCTCCATTTCTGCAGAAGTTTTGAGAAGTATTTTCTGGTTTGTGCTGAAAGACATCACTGCTCTTTAAACTTATTTTCTAAAACAGAGCTATGTCAAAATACCAGATCTACACTCAAAAGAGCAGGGTTTTGTTTTGTTTCTTCCCTGAGATGTTTGAAGAATCCATCCTAATTAATTTGAAACATTTTTCTTGGTAAATTCTTGAAATCAATATTTAACTGCAAAGCATTTACATCCTGACAAAAATGTATCTTCAGAAAAAAGAATGTTTAATTGAAAATGTTCTTAACAGCTTTAGTCTAAATGAAACTACCCATCAGTTTGCTCTTCATTGACTCATTAGTATGGTATTAAATTTATGACTACAGTGAAAAAAATCTGCTGTGGGTAATTGAACCCCTATTGTAAAGAACTGTGTTAAAATGTACTTAGTTATGCTCTAGGCTAATGTTATTTGTTAAGTCTCCTAAGAGGGAATTAGCAGTTAAGTTTTGTTTTCATAGTGAAAATTATTACTCTGGATACTGCCATGCAACATCCTTGACTCATTGAGACTTTTCAGTTGTGACAAGAGTGCTCCTTAGTGGGTAAATAGTACTGAAAGGGAAAAGCAGATATTAAAAATGGAACAAGTGGGCAGGTGTAACATTGGGTGATGGACCCAGAGTCAGCTTTTCCCCAGGAGATATTTGCTAGCTGAAAAGTGGTGGTGGTTTTCTTGGGAGTGTGAAAGACAGCCCAAAGACAATGTGGATTCAGCTGTGGATCCAGCTGCTGAGTTTAATCTGGAACTATGTGAAAAATAAGTTATTTTTTTCTGTAAGATGTATCAGTTCAGACAGAAGTTTTCATAAAGTTTCTAATGTTTTCAGTATATGACTCAAAGGAAAAGCCCTGATTTATTGGGCATTATGTACCTCCTTCTGCCTGATTCTGGGAATTAAATTGCCATCAGTTCATCCAAAGTTTGAAGGAAAGTTGCCTAGGCATCCCCAGTGCTGCAGGAACAAACCAAGGCACCATGGCCAAACACTTGTATCGCTGATTCTGCTCTTTAAATAAGAACTTCATCAAGAACCCTTGATGCTGGCTGTGAAGAAATATTCCATTCACCCCAGCAGAACCATCCTAATTTACATCCACCTGCCCTTGCTGCCCATTTTCTAATGACACCAGGACACAGCTGCCTACTGTGCTTTGGCTCCATTTCAGGCTGAGACTGGAAGAGAGAGAAGTTTAAGAGAGAACAAGTCCAAACATGAGAAAACCTCAAAAATCCCTGACTGTACACTCAGGTTGCATGTTTTATACTGCAAATACATGACATTGCACTGGTCCATCAGTCCTTAACATATCCTTTTTCAGGATATGAATGTGTGTATGTGTGTGTGTGTGTGTGTGAATGCATATGGATTTAAGAGAAATGACTGCTGGGGGTATTTTTTTTTTTGGTCCAAGTGCTACTAGACCAGAGATAAAGACTGTTTTGGTAGCCTCAGCTGTTTTATTAACAGTGAAAGATTGCTCTGAACTGCACATACTCCAAAACTGTTTTTGCAATACCAAGCCATGGTCCTTGCACAACTTCCTTTGACAGATTATTCTTGTGTGCTTGCCCTGAGAATTTTGGTAAGAGATAAGCAATGAGATTAAGACCATGCTTGTTTTCAGACTGTGATATTTAGGTTTGATATTTGTGTGAGCACAAATGGTAAATGTTTTTTCTAGATGTGCAATGTAGGGTTTGGGTGCCTTTATATTTTTTGATAAACAGAATCAAGTCTTTGCAGAAGCCTTGTGAAGGTTTGTGAAAACCCATGGAAATTTTATTTCAATATCAACAATGAAAACAACAGATCTGTGGACTTTTAATAGGAAATGAAAACGTTTTGAGTTATGAAGTTATTAAAAAGTTTGATGCAATCAAGGAAGCTGAAAATAGCCTTATAAAGTAACTATTGAATTATTATTGCTTTTATACATGTAGTGTATAAGCAATCATATTACAATTTTATCTTAAATACAGTTATTTTATAGTCAGCATATAGTCAGAGATCAGGCCCACTCAGGGAAATAATCCATTTGGCTGTAAGGGTCTGCTGGAATGATAATCTGTGCTTGCTACAAGTCTGAGAATGGCTCAGAGCAGAATCTTTTGTTAAATGAAAGGATGCTCTGATATTAAGTCTGTTTCAACAACTGAATCAAGCTAGAGCTTTGTAATCCCTTGTGATTTACAGTATCAGTTTAAAACTGAAATGTTATTTGATCAGATTTGAGGATGTTAACTTCCACCTTCTATAGCACTTTATCTGCATCTGACCATGTCCTGCTGAATAACAATTCACTAAAGAACGTGTATCAACCTGAAGTAATTTAGAAAGAAGAATTATGCAAATGATCTCTATTTGGCTGTGCAGTGAGAGATCTCTCAAAGAAAAGAATAAGATGTAATTTCAACACACTTAGACGTGGCGCTTCCAGGGGAAAAGGAAGTCTTTGAAGAAGAAATTTGTAGGCAGAGGTATTGTGCTAGAATGTGTAAATTGATGATTATTTACTAGTGAGCCTGTGAAGGAGAGAAACACATGCTGCCTTTTATCAATGGGTGGTTGCTGCATGAGAGGCAGAAATCGTGATGTTTTTGCAGTGTCTGTTTTCACTTCCATTGCTTGCCAAGGCTGTAATGTTGATATCTCCATTTAAATTACAAAACTAGAAGAAATAATTTAATATGGCAGCTTCCTGCTCTGCAGAAGCTTGAACATCTGGAATGGCACTATGTAATACAGATTGTTCTTTAATGCCCTCCCAGATTATGAATTATTGTCAGCAGAACTATTTTCACCCAGCTAAAGGCTAGAAGGCGTTTTTAGGTTTTGAAGAAAAAAATTAAATCTTGCACTGCTGCATGGGAAAGAGCTCAGCTGAGGAGAGCTCAAGCTCTCCTTGTCCTTGAGGAGAGGTTCAAGTATGGAACTGCAGTCATGTTCACCTTTGCTCCTCATCCTCTGCCCCCTTGAGTCTTGTATCTGCCTTTGCCTCTCTCCCTTGGAAGAACAAAGGCAGCATTGGGGGCTTGAATCCCCAGAAGTGAAAAGAGGCCTGGAAAGCATCTCTTGCCTTATGGGTGAGCCTGAAGGACAATTAAGTTCAGGAGAACTCCCCATAGAGAGAAAAAGTTCACTAAGAAAGACCTTTAGGGTATGGATCTTTAGAATCTTTAAGGAATGAATCTCTCCCTATCCCTTGTACCACTTGCCAGCTCAGCATGTGATTGCATGGCTGAGAGCTCAAGAATTCATGTGCATCTAGGCTGTAGAAGCTACCCTCATTTTGGACTATAACACCAAAACATCTGTCCAGACAATGGTGATGCATAAGAGCCCTGATGTCCCTTAAAGCAGAGAGCACAAATATGATGAGAAGCCTTCAAATATGAATTTGAAACCTTTTTTATTTCTCTCTGAAAAGGAACACGTTGCAAGAAGCAATGAATCAGCATACTTAACACTTCTTAATATATATCTACACATATATTTAAGGGATTATTAGACTTTTTCTGGATATGCCCTGAAAATCCAAGTAAAATGGAAGATCCAAATTATCACCAGTGCAAGAGACCCTTTCTGCTGTTTTATCTCTAAGAAAAAATGCTTCCTTCATGCCAGTCCTCTGATGTACGCATTGCTGTAGATACGCCACTGTTTAAAAAATGGGCTGTTTACTGTTTGGATAGCTTCAAAGAGAGAGTTTTTCCCCCTTGGAACAAAGCTCTTCCTTAGCAAGATAAGTACAAAGTGTTTAATAGTGCCTCTCTTCTTCGCTCTCAAGATTTCTCTTTCTCTTTTCCCCTTTATCTCTGCCTACTCATATGTATTTTTAAGGGGACCCGATATGCTGGTGTCACACACTCACGCAGTTTAACAAATGATGCCACTTCCACGTAATTAATGGAAAGACACTGATACCATTAGGTCAGATGGACCAAGTGCTATCTGAGTTACTGCAAATGTCCCTAGCACAAACTCTCCCTTCCTGAAGGCAGAGAAGGGGTTGTACCATCTCCGTGCTCTTGTCCCACTGGCACCTGATTTTATGGACTGTGCAACACAAAGGAGCCAAAGGAGGGGGGAAGAGTGAGGGTTTTCTGCTGGGCTGAGTGTGCCAAACACCAGCCCTAAGGTACCAGCACTGGCTTGAGCATGAGTGCAGAGAAAGCTCTGTAGGACACAGTCTAAGGCTGTTGAGCTGCTCAGTAGAATTCTAGAATGATTTGGGCTGGAAAGGACTTAAAGGTCAATGCATTCCAACTCCCCCACTGCCATGGTCAGGGACATCTTCCCCTATACCAGGTTGCTCACAGCCTCATTCAACCAAATTGTTAAAGAATATCTTGCTGCTGTTAACAATTTCTCTTTCTCTGCCTTCAACCATCCTGGATTATTTTTGGTACCTTTAAAATCTTTCTGGTTTGCTCACAGATTTACGTGGGCTACCAGAGCTATCTTTAAATATTTAGTATGCTGCCAGGATTTTTCCTTCATATGTGAAAAGTTCCCTGTTCCTTACTGGGTTAATACATTCTATGGCAGAATTTTTGCTTTTTCTGTCTGACTGATATAGTCTAGCCAAATCAATCTTAACATCAGCAGATAAATTCTAGGAAAACCATGACTAAACAAGAACTGCAGTAAATTACATTTTTCTTGCAGTGACTAATGGTAAACCTGTCGTAATACTTGTGTATTATTTGTGTTGGAGTGATCTTAAAAAGTGTTGGAAATGCTACTCTGGAGTGGTGTAAATTTGACTGAACTACTCCATAGGAATTTAGTCTGGTCAGTAGTTTGGGCTAAAGCCTGCTGGTTTCTTGCTCCTATCTTCTGAGGATCTCTTCTTATTCCTGGCTGAAATGTCTACAGAAGGTTTGCATATATATAGTACTAACAAGATAACATCATTATGCTTTTGTATTTTTTTATATGTTAGATGTTTTAGGTGACTAACATGTTTTATCTTACAGATATGAAACAGCACATCTATAACTTGCTACTGTATTGAATAGATTAGATATCAAAGAGGTATTGTAAATGAAGTAGGTTTTGATTATAACTGTATAAATGAATTGACTATCAAGAAATAGAACTACAGAAATATTTCTCAAAAAGAAAGAAAACTGTATATTTTATAACCACTTCCTTTTCTTCATTGTGGTTTAAATAACTAATCTAAATCTGAGAATTTTCTTTTTTTATTGTTTCATCTTTATTTCATTGAAAACTGCAGGAGTTTTAACAGACTGAATTATCTCAGGAACAAGGACAAAATCTCTTTGCATCTAGATTTACCATATAGCTCTTGTTCCTCATTTCAGACTGGAATTGAATGCCCATGCTCTCTCACTGAGTAAATCACATCACCTCTTCAAGCCCCACATGTCTGCATGGTACCACATGTGATGAGGTACTTGCCTGTGCAGAAGCCTGTGAATTCTTCCTGGTTGCATTGGTTTATCTCATGTACCTTTCAAGTACAACTTAATTCCAATCCTTTCCTGTACTACCAGCAGAATAATTAACCAGGCCCAACTCCCAAACTGGGGTGTCACAACAGGGCCCCTTGTTCCTGGTGTGTTTCAGGCCATATGGAAACCTGGACAAGAAGGCAGCAGAAGATTGTGGAGTATCTTGGATGCAGGGAGCTGAGGAAGAGAGGGACTGCTAAATAAACCAGATAACTGTTGTCATTGAAACTGATAGTATTTCTGTTCCCTTGATGCTTCTTTTAAGCAGATTATGCCTTTTCAGTTAGAGTCTGGGACAGCTTGATTCATTGAGCCCTTCCTGCACTCACTCGGGTATGATGCATTCAGATTACAATGCTTAGAAGAAGTTTGTTTGCTCTGGAGTGCAATTATAGTTTTTTACCAGTATTTATAGAGCCTCATCTGATATATCACAGCAGATTGCCATAAAAAGTACCAGCAGGTCCTGCATTCTGCTGCTTGGGTATTAAACAAAAAATACAATAATCTTGTCTACAGGTTCCTTGCAAGCTAATGCCTTTTCTTTTGCTTAATGTTTCTGTTCTTATTCTAATTGAGCCTGCTTATTCCTTATTAAGTCTTTCTAAGAAAGCAGGGGTAATTGTACACAACTTAGAGCATTGCAAGGCAACAAAGAAAATATCTTTTAGGTTAAAAAGGTTAGGACATTAACATCAACACTTTTACTTAAGTAATAATATACAACAAG
The DNA here is from genome assembly GCA_016584745.2 of Phylloscopus trochilus trochilus. NCBI lineage: Eukaryota > Metazoa > Chordata > Aves > Passeriformes > Phylloscopidae > Phylloscopus > Phylloscopus trochilus. Next base: position 5,267,811 of record WQNJ02000007.1, read on the forward strand.
ATGTGCAGTTGTTTTGTAATAGCAGCAGGGTTGGGGAATATGGTGAGTTATTAGGCCTTTTTTGCAGACTTTCTCACTTTACAGGTTCAGGTAATTATGAAAGAGGGATGGAATTTCTGCAATTTGTACCAATTCCATTAGATAATAATAACGATAGTGACATAGAATCTCTAATTTTATAATTACTTCATTTCCACACAGCAATCTATAGACACATGGACGTGTCCATGATGTGCTAATGCTTTCATTAATGAGTAAAAGCAAAGCTCTGATAACTTTATTAGCACAGTGTCTTTATCAAAACAAGTAAGAGCAGTCACAGAATAAAAATGCTGTCCAACATGGGTCTAAAAGTCTCAAGAAGTTGATTGTGTCTCATGCTAAACACACTGGCTCTAATCCAGTCACACATTTGAGCCAGTGCTGGAGCCCAGGGCTCACAGGACCACTTGTGTCCTCACAGGTCAGTGCTCTGATGAAGAGGGGACAAGAGGGTCAGGGTGTTGCAGGGCTGAGCTTTCACTGAAGGAGGACTGAATAGAGAACAGGGCACACCAAATAGGACTGAATGCAGAAGTGGTGTGGTGAGCAAGATGCTGTGGTGGGACAGCAGATTTTAGGTGTGAATAAATTGCAGTGCATCAGTGTGATGGGGTGGGGGTGTCTCTGGTGGGTCAGTTCACTGCATGTCAAGCCTGGTGCCACCACCTGGTGATGGATGTCAAGGAAGTGCTGTACTTGAAGTTAGATTTTTAAGAGTATGTATTGGATAATGTGCTGAACTGTGGCAGAATTTTTTTAGTTCTCAATAAAAATATGGAAGTGTTGTTGACTGAGATATGTCTGCTCTTCAAAGGTAGTAACAGAAGAGCCACAGAGCTGTGCTTTCTGCTTATAGGGTGTAATTCAAAAAGGATTGGGAACCTGACCCAAATTTGCTTTTTTTTTGATTGAATGTGATAGAGTCTTAGTATTTTCAATATTTTAATTTATAGGCAGAGTACATGTGACAATATTTCTCCCTCCTCTATAGGAAACAATTTCTGAGGGAATACATAAGCTGTTTTCAGGTTGAACACCCCAAGATATTACTCCCCCTTGGAGGAGGTGTATTCTGCCAGATTCCAGCTTAGGCCAGGCTCTGGTGATATTATATTTTCAAAGAGGAAACATGGTCTCCCTGATTTGAGAGAGCTGATGTAAGGAGTGACCAGTGGTCGTGCTCTAGAGAGAATGAAACTTGGTACCATCAGGTGCCAAAGATGTACAGATGAAAGACAAAGTAAGCAGGAGTAGAGTTTTAAGACTAGATTGGTTTATTTTTCTATAATTAAATATCCAGTTTTATTACAATTTAAAAAATATTAAACTATTTAAAAAGTATTTCAGGCATTCTATTTTACAAGTTTCTGGAGAAGGTAATTTTGAATTTCAAAAGCCTTAATTTAACACAGAAAAAGTGAAAAGTATTTGATTTTTGTCTGTTTTTTGTAAGAGGGAAAAGTACTCCCTTGGTTACCCATGTATTTTACTGTTTATAAATCACAGGAAGAAAACTTACTGAAATGCAAAAGAATATTTTAGATGCAAATGTTAAAAAGGAAAACTAACCTTTGCAGTTTTTGGTTTCGCTAAGAAGCTCTAACAGTGATGGTAATTCCAGCCACAATGATAAAAAAATCCATGTTCATCGTATCAGAAACTGTAACAACCAGTTCCACCTTGCAAAACCCCCAGCACCATTTCTTGGAGCAGGGCTCTGCCTGATGAGTGCTCAGGGAGAGCTGGTTCTCCATCACCAGCCCTGCCTGCAAGTAGCACATTCCTCTTCCCTTTATCATCAAAGCCTGTTCTTCTGTCTTCCCTTTTTCAGTGGGCTTGTGATTCAGGGATAGTCAGTTTTTTGTTTAGGCTTAACACTGAGACTTTTATACAGCAGGGATTACTGACGCATTTATCTTTTAAGAAACAACATACATATACAGAATTGCAGTGTATGTGTTTTTCAAGCAGCTCTGAGAAATAAATGGGTCACTCTTGGTGCTTTTCAACCTTTAGTAATGTCTTTTTCATATCTGTCTCACTTATATGAGCTATTCTGCTGTACCCTCATATATTTCTGTTTTGAAGTTTGAGGAGATGTATTTTTTGTTTCACTGTATTGCATCAAGAATATTTTTAAAGAGAATTAATTAAATTGAAGAACTACAAAATATTCAAAGATACAGCATTCTTAATCCTGGGACAGTTTTTGAAAGCTTTACAGGATATAAAAATATCAGAAAACAAGTTCTTCTTGATGACAAACAATGATCTTATTCCCTATCAAGGGCAGTGATAGAACAGCAATCTTGGGCAGATTTGATATACTTTGAAGAGCAAAACTGTTATCAGTAAGAATTCAAGATAAAGTTTACTGTAGAAAAGCCCTACTGACAAACTTAGCAAACATCAGTGCTTCCTATGCCAGAATGTGTAAAATGAAATGGTAAAGTAGGAAGCAGAAGGCTAACATTAAAGGATGGTGAAAGGGAATTGCTCCTGTTCATATCCTAAAAAATAAAAGCATTCACAGAGTTTGTTGGAGAAGAAGGAAATGTTATTTCCATACAACTCATAAAAAAGGAAAGCTACATTTCATAAATCCTATGATGAGCCTTTTATATCTACAAAATTTGGCCAAGAGAAGGTAATATTTTAAAAACTAATGGATTTTCTTTAAACCACCACCAAAAAAAAAAAAAAAAAAAGAAAAAAAAAAAAAAGAAAAGAAAAAATCAGGCATCCTCTTGATCAAAATTCTCCACAGTAGATTACCTTTAAGTGATAAATGAACTCCCAGAGAAGATGAATGAGTGGCATGAACCCCTGTATATACTATTCACTAACTGCAGGAAAGATCTTAATTCAGCTGAAAGGAATGCTGTCTTGGAGGCCTGTCAAACTAAAGAGACAGAGCATGGATGATTACATTCAGCATCTGAGAAACTTCAGCATAATTGAATCAACCAGGTTAGATTTAACTGTGGGAAAGATCAAATGAGTAAGTGCCAGGTGCAAGGCAGAGTCTTGTCCTGCATCCGTGGTGACTTGACCAGAGAGGGAAATGGACTGTACTTGACTGGAGAGGATGAGGAGGTGGGGTTTATAAGAAAAGTGAAGAGTAGACAGTGGAGGTGAATTGGCAAAGAAGTGGGTATTGAGGTTGGCACAATCAGAAAACAAAACAAAAAACTCCAGAGGTTGGCCATAGGAATCTGAATTAGGATTGAAAACTGCTTTGAATAAAGGCTTGACTGAGTATTCTCAGCCAGCCCCACTGTGCTCCCATTGAAGTGAAAAGTCATTTTACTCAAGAATTTTACCAGGACATGAGTATCAGAAATTAATCAGAATTATTTTTCTTGTAATGCAATTGGTACAAGTATGGTGGAAATCTGAGAACTCTTGAATTTGAGCTCAGTTTTCATGCCAGAGGGCTTCCTTTGGGCAGAATGATGCCTGTGATGCCTTGGTTCTTCCCTGTTGTCCGTGTTCTTCTCCTCCCCAGCAGTCAGCTTGTGTATGCTCCTCTCAAACTTGGAAAAAGCCACTGTCTGGGCATCTTTATCACGGCAATTTCTCATGGAAGGTGAAGGGGAGAAGGTAAAGATGGTGTTGATCCTGTGAGCTGGGCTTGTGGCTTCCCTTTGCCAGGAAGCAAGAGCAGTGTGGGTGCAGCACCAGTTTTTTATAATCATGTAGCATATTTCTAGTGATAAAGGGTAAACATTTAGCAGTTACTAGCTCTCCCAGTTATGTTACCACTAGTAGATAATATCTGTGTCTCCTGAATTTCCTTTCTGCTATTAGAATATGTTCTTTCAAATAGCAAACTGCCTATCACTTACTAATCTGGCCATTGTGTAACTAATACAATAAATATGTCTCCTGTAAAGTGCAGTGAAGTAATGAGCAATTTAATGAGTTAAGCAAAGAAAGATAGAAAGTGAAAATAAGAAACCATGGAAACTAGCCCACTAATCCTAGCAGAGTGCCAGCAGACTAATGAAGACAGACGGAGAGTGAAAATGAGAATAAAAAGGAGAAACAGCTCAGTGAAGGCAGAGATACAAGATATCTGTGTCTTTAAAAGATTTCTGTGTTTGCTTTTTGCACTAAGCCAACATTTCCCTTTCCCACAATTGCCAGAGAATGGTTTTCTGTTTAGGAAAGTGAGTCAAAAATGCTGTTTGCAGGCAGATCCTTTTACTGGCTTTTGATTCCTGATCTCCTGTCCCAAATCTCACAGTTAGCTGGAAATTGCAAGTAAATGGTAGTATATAGAGATGTTAATAAGATGACTCCTCTTTCCTTCCTTCTTTTCTACCCCTAGATTAAGAAGTGATGAATCAAAATGCCATGACCAAGTTTCTGGCAGAAAACATAAATATACTTTATATATATAAGCTCTGTAGGTGCTGAAATAATGTTGGAGCCAAGTGCAGACTTCTGTAGCCGTGGTCTCCACTGGGCTCTCTTAGACCAGACCCTGATCCAGCATGTGTTCTGCACCCAGATTTAGCTGGTGCTGGAATCAGACTGTCCTCATTTCCCTTGTCTTTGGGACTTTGAGTCCACAAGCCCAGTGTTTGACAACATGGATTTTGCCTCTAATAATACCTTGGGGTGATAGGACACAGGCCTCTTCTCAAGGTGTTCAGGCAGATCTTGAGACCGTGTCAGGTAAATGAGGCTGTTTATGAGGGATCTGTTATAGCCACTTCAGTAGTTTATAATTTAAGACTATGTTCTAAACTAAGGGTGGGGACTCTCATGTAGTGGGTTAATACATACATGACCTTTAGCACATCCTGACCTCCCTCAGCCTGAGATAATGTTCCATAACAAATTTATTGTGTCAGGGAGATGATTTGTCAGCCAGCAGAAGTAACTGGTAGGAACAAAAGGGAGTAGGGACTGCGAGGAGTCTGCTGGTTGGGGGGGGATGCTCTTTTATTTTATTCTCTGCATTTAGATTGTAATTCTTTATGTGCAATGTCTGAATCCCCACCTGTCCTGTGACTGAGAGCTAATGGGTACTTCTGGCTTTACTTATCTCCTGCTTAGTCTTGTAGTTTCTCTGGTTGTCCCTTTAGTCCATCAGCTGGTGAGAGCACAGCTCCTTGTCTGCTTGGCTCTGACCAGGTGCTGCCCACAGCAGCTCTATTTACCATGCTGTAAGTTAATAGGTAATAATTCATCCATAAAACAAATCCTTCCTTGTCAGAAGCTTGGCAAGCAATATGCAGCTTCAGAGATTTTTTTTTGCACAAGAAATTCTCTATAAATTCAGACATGTAGATCTATTCTGATCCTAGACCCTTTGGAAAGCAGAATGAGAGTATTTGAGGTTTTAAGTCACTATATTGAACTTTATTTATTTTACTGTGTTAAGAGATCTAACAAGAAAAAAGTTCTTTACAACCAATACCTTGTATAATTTCAAACAGAACTGAGATTTTTATCAGAGCAGGGAATATGCCTCAAAAAAGAGTTTCTTGTGAATGTTTACTTGACTAAAAGTGACATTGAGTCAGTGGTTACGTTTCTTTTTTCTGACTGCTATGTGACTGTTTATAGACCTCACCTTTTATACGATATCTAAATGTGTTAGAAATTTTATAGAAAAGGACCTCTGAAGTGCATTTCAGAATCACAGAATCTGGTAAGTTGGAAGGGACCCAAAAAGATCATCAAGTCCAGATCTCGTGGGCCTGAGAAGCATCATTCCCAGCAGTCATGGACCTGAGAGAATTTTCCAAACACTCCTTGGGCTCTGCCAGGCTGGGGCTGTGACCACTGCCCTGGGGAATCTCTTCAGTGCCCAGCAACCCTCAGGGGAAAGAACCTTTTTTCCTGATATCCAACCTAAACCTCCCCTGACACAGCTTCAGGCCATTCCCTTGTGACCTGTCACTGTCACCACAGAGAAGGGATCAGTCTGTCCCTCCTCTTCCCTTTATGAGCAATTTGTCACTGCACTGAGGTCTCCCCTCAGTCTCCTCCAGGCTGAACAGACCAAGTGCCCTCAGCCTCTCCTCACACAGCTTCTCCTCAAGGCCCTTCTCCATGCCTGTGGCCCCCTTTGGACACTCTCTAATAGTTTAATGTGGCACCCAAAGCTGCCCCCAGCACTCGAGGTGAGGCTGCCCCAGCCCAGAGCAGAGCAGGACAATCCCCTCCCTTGCCCGGCTGTGCCCGATGTCCCCAGGACAGGGATGTCCCTCCTGGCTGCCAGGGCACTGCCGGCTCATGTCCAACTTTCCACTGACCAGGACCCCAGGTCCCTTTCCCTGGCACTGCTCTCCAGCCCCTCATTCCCCATCTGTCCCTACATCCAGGGCTGCTCCATCCCAGGTACAGAATCCGGCACTTTCCCTGGTTGAACCTCACACGGTTGGTGATTGCCCAGCCCTCTCATTTGTGGAGATCTCTCTGCAGGGCCTCCCTGCCTTTGAGAGAGTCAGCAGCTCCTCCCAGTTCTGTACCATCTGTGAACTTGCTCAGTGTCCCTCCCAGTCATGTGTCCAGGTCACTTATGAAGATGTTGAAGAGCAGAGGGCTGAGGATGGAGCCCTGTGGAGCCTCACTAGTGACAGGTCACCAGTCTGATGTTACCCCTTCTTTAGGACTTGCAGCCACCCATAGAAACACACACTATGAAACACAATATGTCCTTGTGACCTTGTGTGTTCCATGAAACTGGAAAGGGACTCCTGAATATAAAAATTTGCAACTCACTAGCACAGACAATCTGCAGTACTAATAGAGCACACAGAATTATCAGCAAAAAATGAGATGGAGTAAGCCATGGTGGGATTTTGGGGTGCTGTGTTGTTTTCTTTTACTTTCTTTTTTCCTTGCCACAATTTCTCTTCTCTTGGCAAACTGGGAAAGAAAACATGTAAAGGACCAAGGAAATAATATTTATTGATACAACATTCATTGATTTTTGAAGCTGAATTCAGGTAATTTTTGCTTAGCATTTTTATGTATAATTTTTGAGGTTTTATATTTTGAAAAGGACTTAAAAATACTCAGTTATAATATGTCTCTGTCTATCAGCACAGTACTGTTTTTTCATTTTTCTTCCTCATGGGATCTAAACCCTCATAGTCATATCAGCTCCTGCAAACACCTCACTTTTACACAGGTCTTTGCATCACATTTAAAACATTGTAGATATGACACAGGATGAATTGCCTGTCTTAATTCTCTAGCAAAGGACAATGGTTTTAATTTAAGGATCAAGTTCACCCATACTTTTATGAAATTAGCTCTGAAATTATATGTCTGCAAATATAATTCTGCCCTTACTGTTCATAGTGCTACTGAGCACATTAATAAATTATTGCTGTCTCCTATGATTACAACAAAATATTTTAAAATGAAATCCAGAGATGCAATTAAATTAATGGACTCAAGGAGAAATATAAAGCTATAGGATGTAACAGTGTAAAAGGCTATTTCATTGTTGTGTGAGCCTTTTGAGTATCAGATGGATTTTCATTATCAAGAGATCTGAATGCTTTTAGATGCCACTTTGACATTAAAGTCAGGATACCATGACAGTAATGCTTAATATAAAGGTACATATATATTCCATAGATAAGAAAGGATTCTTATTCTTGGATGAGCATTCCAAGCTCAGAGAGCTCAGCCCCATTTTTCAGTGCATTCCTCTCTCCTTGCCCCATTTTATGAAGTTCAACTACTGATTTTGTGGGTGCATCAGAAGTTGCTTCAAGAGCTGCTGTGAAGGGATACGAATAATTCTTATTCCTGGAGTTCATGTTCTTGTAAAGTAGAGACATTGGGAACAACAAAAATGAGGGGATGAGTCTAATGGGGGTACCCTGTATTGCTGTATTGGTTTAAGTGTTCAGATACAAAAGCACAAGAACCTTCTTCAGTAACAGAACCACTGGGTGTCCTTCCTTGGAATCTCTTCCCTTGAAGAAAACTGGATTTTTGCTATTGCTTGCAATACAAATACTTCATTGTAATGAGGATATGAGCTCAAATATAGGACAACAAATAATGTTTTGTATTTTTTATTTTTATTTTAATTGCAAGTCTGTGTGTTTGAAAGGCTGAGAATTTGGTAGAAGAAGGATATCAGGTTGCCAAATTGATCTCATGCCTACTGCTTGTGTTTTTTATGGTAGTATCTTCCTGGAAAATTAATCCCATAGTGGTCAGTGTTGATTGTGGTCAAATGTTGTTCTGTTGCTCTATTTTTCCTGTGGATTAAGAAGCATTTTTACAGGCTCTGTATTCTTTAAATAGTTTTTCAGTGCCCTCTGAAATATTTCGGTGTATTATACGAGTGATCATACATGAGGTATCTACGAAATAAATCAGCTGCAGTGGTTCAATACCATTTTAATTGAATTGTCTTTGTATTTAAATTGGAATAGTCAATTGCAGAGGTATATTTGCCCAGGAAACCCAGTTTGCAAAGCAAATTTATTCTGTATCTAACAGAAAGAGACCTGCATAAAATTGCAGAGCCAGGAGCCCCAAGAATTAGCTGTGCATCTTTCCCACAGCAGACTGCCCCTTTAAATTGGTCTCAGAGAAAGAACAGTGCATTTATAATTTAGCTTGTCCTGAAGGAGAACTCTTCTCCGTGGGAGGATCCTCTTTAATTACAACTTCACAGTAATAAGATGAGAAATGAGCAAGCAAGAAAGTACTGCTGGAAAGAGACATGATAAATCAGTTTGTCCAGGAAGCACGTTTATACCAGATCTATCACCACATTCAGCACGGCACTATCTTTCTTATTTCAATAAGGAAATCTCATGAAGAAATTTTAATTGCATACTATTAGGTGAAAGTCAATGTCCCATAATGAGCAAAGTGAAACCTGCATTTTTTCTTCTTTTATCTTCATGCTTTGAGTTCCCAGGGATTAACACAAAATGATTTGCCCTTAAATTGCACCCTTTTTTTTTCCCCCTGTTCATTTGTCTGAAGGATGTAGATTTTAGGTAATTTAAAAGGCACCAAGCTTTTGCTGTATGCTTCATGCTTGCAAGTTGGGAGTCAGATGGGAAAAAAAATTCCAATTTTCAAAGTCTCCTATTGTTAAGGGTGACTGAATGGCAGCCTGCAATTATATGATTTCAATGTAATTCATTCAGTAGGGAAGAGGTTGGTTCATAGATGCCTGGCTTAAAAGATTGGCATTGCTGTGTGATTAATTTCCAAACTTTGGAGGTATTTTCAACAGCATACAAAGGAAGCATGTGACAGTGACATTTTCTGGATTTGTGCTAGGATTGCTTTATAATTGAAGTGCTGGGCTAGTGGGGATCACATTATCTTTGGAGGTTTATTTTTCTGAGGGTGAGTGTATGTTTGTGTGTGTAAACATATAAAATATAGACATACCCATCCATAAATGCACATGTGCATATATGTATATATGAGCACACAGGCATGTGGTATGTGGAAGTGTACCAGGGGATTTTATTGTGTAGATGTCTTGCACTTGTCCCTTAAAGGCAGATTTTCAAGAGTTACTTTTTTTTCTCTTTCACATAAGAAAGCTAATGATGAGGTTCATTCCTGAAAGAGTGTAATTTAATGCTTGATTTAGGATATTTAAGCAAAGAAAAAAGGTATTTGTTTTTTGAGTGAATTAAATTTGTGAATTATAATTACAGGCAAAAATTGCTGTAGTGGGCAACTGGGAAGTACCTTCTCTACAACAGGTTTTTTGGTTTTTTTTTTTGGGTCCATTGTTTGTTATGGTCAATGGATTCCCTAATTACTTATATTTAAAGCTGTGCCAAATCTTCATTATCAGACATCAAACCACATGAACCTTACCCACACAGAAAAGAGCTGAAATGAATCAGGAATGAAAACAGAGTGCTTCCAGCTCCCTACCAGAAGGAAGATGAACTACATTTCTACCTCAAAGGACAGAGAAATTGAGGATGACACTCTCAAAAATTCAAATCAAGAAGTAGTACATGCGATTTCCATGTCTCTTAACTGACTTCTCCATTTTGAACCTATAGTTTTTATATGGCAAGTTTTGGACATAATTGTACCAGTCAGAATGATCCTTTAAATACACAGGCTTTTTTTTTTTTTTTTTTTTTTTTTTTTTTTTTTTTTTTTTTTTTTTTTTTTTCTGTATTTGTATAACTCCAAGAGGTCAGTTTGAGGAGGGAAGCTGTACTGTGGAGATACCTGGGGCTAAAGCTGGCAGCGCTGGCTGGACCTGATGCTAGATGAATATTTTCTAGTAAATTGATTTTTTATTTTATTTTTTTTCCCCCAGAAAAAGCTGGTTGGCTATTGTTATTGCTGGAAAACACACCAGTTTCAGGACAAAAGCTTCTTGAGATGAAGATCCCAGGGTCAGGTCCATATTCTTTGGAGTCTTGAAACACTGTGAAAGGTTTAGGATTTAGAAATACTTTTGAAGTCATGGCAGAGCAATACTGATCTCTAAGCACAGATGTTTCCTTCTTTGAGCCCAGTTTGAACTTCATACCAGTACATATGTCTTGAGGAATGGGCTAAATGAAAGAGAAAGGAGTAAAAAGGCAAGATAGGAAAGAAATACTTTGAATATTTCTCTTGTGGAAAAAATTGCTGAGTGCTTGAAGCTTATGGGTTTTTAAACTCTCTCCAGCACCAGTCTGATGGTCTGTATGGCTTAGAAAGGAAAAAAAATTAAACTTGGAAAAATAGATAATACCATTTTTCCCCAAAAGCTGAAAAAAGCACTGAAAAAAGACACTCCAGTGCCAACATCCTTGTGCATTGCCCAACACACAAATATTCCTGGTGATCAGAAGCCCTGGGGGTGATTTCACCTGGGGCAAGGCAGCCCATTTCTGCTTTCTCATTCCTACCTGGTTTTGACTTGTGCTGAGGGGTGGTGAGGATCCTTGTTTAGCTCAAGTACACAGGCTCTCATCAAGGGTAGTGACATCTCTATTCATCTGGGTCTCACTGCATTCTCAGAGTAACCCTCTCCTCAGGATGGGGTCTTTAGGAGGCCAAAATATCACAGGGCTGGAGATTGCTTTTGGCATTTCAGTACACTAGGGTTGTCTTTTGAGTGAACCCAGCATCGCTGCAGAAAAGTGCAGGGAAACGTGAAACAGCTGGGAGCTGGGGTTATGAAAAGATAAAAGCTGTTAAAAATGTCAGATTGCCTGCCTGGTGCTGGTGGCCACGGGCAGCAGAGCAGAGAGGAGGGGATGGAGAGGTAGGGATGGGGAGGCTCACAGGGGTTTTTCCCTCCCTCGGTGCAAGGTGTGTTTGTGTGATGGACACACACCATGTGGGGGAAATTCTCCTCTCAGTATGAAATGATTGTCTATTTGTTCTGCTTGTGGAGCTGCCATTAATGCCAGTGGGGACTCGTGGAAAGAGTTCTGAACGGGAAGCCAAGAGCAACTGTGATTCAGAGATGAGCAATTTGCCCCATAACGTGAAGGCAGCTTTATGAGCTGTTTATTCAACTTGCTCTGCGCTGCAATTGAAACTCCTCAGAAATGGCCCATTTGTACGGTCACCTGGTCCCACTGTATCACACAAACATCACTGCTTTGGTCTTTTATTCTACACCTTCTGGGATGTCAGGGACACAGGACTGCAAAGGGCTTATGTAAAAAGTCCAGACCACTGATATCAGAATAAATGAAATGTTCATTCACGGAGCACAATTCTCTTCTCACAACCATTTAATTTCTATAGTTTCAAAGGAATTCCACAGTTCAGCAGTGGCTATTACAAAAAAATTCCATTTTGATGAACATATACCCAGAACAGGATCATGAAATAAAATATGTCGTGGCAAGTGCCTGTGATTTTTCTCATAATAGGGAAGAAAGGGACAACAAACAGGTTAATACCCTCTCCTATGGTACTAACTTCATAGTAAATAATGGCTAATTGCCAATGATATCAGGTGTTTATGTGTGGTTTTGTGCCAGATTTAGTGTCTTTTCAAGTATTAACACATGGAAAGTCCAGATTTAGTCCTTTTTTTTCTTAGAGATGAATTTACAAAATAATATACATACAAGTTGAGACAGACAGCTAAAAGTTGGTCTTAAAATGATCATAGAATCATTAAGGTTGGAAAAGACCTCTAATATAATTAAGTCCAACCATTAACCTAACACTGATGATAGTTGCTGTCAGTTATTGGCATGAAGAAAAAGAAAAAATTCTGAAACTGCTCATTCTCCAGGATGAGATGAAAAAATATGTTGGATGAGTGGGGTTGGATTGTGTGTCAAAAGAGAAACAAAACAGAAAGATAACTGGTGACGGCTCAACACCAGTAGGTGGGATAAAATAGAGGGATTTTACCCTATCTTCATGCATGAAACATATAGAATGTACACTCTAGACTCAGGCATTGCATCATATTGGTAATCAGGAAAGGAGAAATGGTGTTTGGAATGATTCCTGACTGGAGGATAAATGTGCCAAGCTATTATTACCCGATATTTAATGTATTTATTTATCTTGCAGTGATGCAAATGGAGAATTTTCATTTCAAATGAATGAGGCTGGTGGAATTTGTTACTGTGTGGTAGCAGTGGAGTGGCCTTGGTGTCACAGCTTCTGAGGGCACCTGGATTCAATCCAGTTCCTGTTCTGTGCCAGAAAAAGACCTGAAAAGACCTGTCTCTCCTATGCCACCACTTATTTCCAGAGTGTCACAGGCACGAAAAGCTCTGTGGTGGCCTGGCTCTCTCTCTCTCCCTGTCTCTCTGGTCCAAAGAACATCCTAATTCCGACACAGAGCAGAAAGGAAACTTGTTTTAGCTGTAGCTGTGTTTTCAAATGCCTTGTTGAGTGGGGCTGACACTGTTGTAGAAACCTTGCTAGAGGCTTGCCAGGATGTGGAGTTTAGGTTAATGCAGCTGCTTGGAAGAATCCTCCCTTTGAAATATATACTGGGGTTTTATTGACTTGGAAAACCACCTTAAATAACCAAGCACCTTTGTGATCCACCCTAGCCCTTTAACTATATAAAGGTTACTTCTTGGTTATTTTTATCTCTAATTCCAACATTTATAGTTAAAATTTAGTGTGGGCATGAACTAATGTATTTAAAGTAGTTCTGCTTCTCTAGACAGTACAATTTCCTGGTTTTAGGAAATATACTTCTTGTTATAGATTACTTTTACTCAATTTATTTAACATGGAGAAGTGCAGGTGGGGATTACATACACCAGTATACACACTAATATTTTGCCCTATCTCAGTAAATGGCTTTTTAAGACTTAATGTTCCTCTGATTTCCGTGTTTTAAAAGTTTTGAATTTGTTAAAATTACTTCTAATTTGAATGTGCAATTCTCTTGTACTCTCTCTGAAACCTAATGAAAGACTGTGCAATTAGCAAAGCTCTTTTCCAGTAATAAGTTCATTTTGTCTTGTGGCAATATTGAAGAAAAAGTTGCTGCTATGTGATACCATGGTGTAAACTTTGTGCAGAACAGTGTTAACAGCTGTATGGAAGATATAAAGTCTTATATTTTAAACACACATTTGCTGTTTGCATGTATGTGGGAGCATCTGCTGATTCCAGGAGGTATTTTTTTCTAGGGGAAATCACCTGGTTTGCAAGTGTAACAATTTTGGTGAGCTAGTAATGTATCATGAAGCAACTTGGTTCTTAAAATTTCAAAGCAATGTCATCAAATTCGTGCACCTACTATGCTTTCAATGTGCTTTGGAGGACTCATAGAACAGCATGAGAAGATTTTTTTTCCCTTAAAAGATCCTTTCAGGATCAAAAACATGAGGACAATGAAAACCTTTGAAATCAAAATTTTTCATTTACCCAGATTCAGAGCTTTTAGCTTTTTCTTCAACACCTGTCTATATTGGATGGAAATACATTTACCACCTAAAGAAGTAGAACACTAGCACATAACTGCCCTTAATTCTGTAGTTAAAGACATCCAGTCCTGGCTGTAAGGGCATTATGGTCCTGGCTGTAAGGGCATTATGGAAATACCCAGACAGCTGAAACATCTGATTTTAGCAGTGGAAAAAGATCTTTATTAAACCTGAAGAATTCATTCAAGTCTTGATCATGGTAAGACCTTCAAGGGTGAGCTAACCTCTCCAAGGTGGAAGGAGGTTTCCTCCCTGAAGATTCCTTGACTCAGCAACCCATCCACACACCTTGTATACCCACTTTCTCAGCCCACTGAATGCAGTGATGAAAACTTGGTGTTATTTGACCTTTTCATCTGATTAAAATGCTTGGTGCTGGGATTAGCTGATTTTGGACACCACCGTGGCATTTTGAATTCAGGGTGGCTATGTAATATCAATTAAAATGACAGTGACAGGGCTTTTCTTGTACAGCTCTTTAATACAAGCTGTAAGACACAGAGGGGCTTGGTGGTTTCTTTGTGGCTCGTTTCTTTCCTACTCCCTGTATTTTCAACTAAGGGGACACGGTCCCCTGCCAGTAGATGCAGGCTATTTAAATGCTCCATTGGAGAGGGATTAAAGTTTATGCAAGGTCACTGGGGATGTGATAATTATAATCACAGGTTTTTGGCTCCACAATGACAGCCATTTGTTATTTTCGCTCGAGTAATTCCTGCAGCTTGGAGCTGTTGACAAGCGTGCACTGATTTACTGGCCCCCCCAGGTCCCAAGGCAGTGTCCGCTCTGAAGTCTGACACCTCTGCCTGGCTCCTGCTGCTTTCAGTATCTTTTCTGCTGCGAGCTGCAATACCGACTGAAAATTGGAGAAAAATATTGTGTTAGTTTATAATGGGATCAGAGAGAGAGAGAGTCGTAGGGTTGCTGAGTTTGTTACTACTCTGCAGCTTCCCCACTCTCCTTCCAGGGCTGAGCATTTGTTTCTGTGTTGTGAGTGGATTAATAAACTACTGATGTGATTTACAGTGTGAGGCCATTGGAGTATTTTTGTGGTGGAGAGGCCTTGAGAGCTTGGATGCAAAGATCAAGAGCAAAAAAAATCCATTCTTTTGAGCAGCAGATCTCCCTTCTGTCTCTTCAGCCTCCTCGTCTCTCTTTCCCTTTCTTTTTGATTTATGTTGCCTTATTTTGTTTGTTTTTGCAATCAGAGGTAAGAGCATTTTAATATATATTAAATGGTGATAAATTGAGAATAGCTGATGGGTTAGGGCCGATACGACATTTGTCTTTATGGGTGGGGAGATTGATAACTCATGAGTGGCATGAAAAAAATCAAGCAAAATCACTTAATAGGGAATCTATTTTTTGGGAGAGCATTTTTCTTTTGTGCAGGCGCATGACTGCCATGATAGCTCTTTATATTTTGTTTATTCAGCTTATCTGTGCTTTCCCCAGGCCTCCAATTTCCTTCTTCCTTTCCCTGTCTAAAACATCCCCACATTCCCAATTTACATTTCATGCGTTTAATTCATGACCTTTCTATCTCCCCTGCTGAACCTTCAACACCATTTGGTTCCTTGTCTACAGCTCAAACTCCCCTTTGCTCTTCATGAATATATTTCAAAGTCTTGTACATCTGGTCCACCATCTGTGCTCCCACTTCTGAGCACAAACCAGGTAGGTCCAGGACACTTCCAGATGTCCCCAGAAGAAATGGTGGTAGAGGAACAACTGGGAACTCAGTTTAATTCCAGATGAGCGTATAGATGTTATAATTTTCACAAGATGCCTGAAAGTTTTGTCTAACAAGCTGTCCATGCCTAGGCCTGGTTTCCCCCAGCCTAGCACTGTAGCCCTCTTTCTTCCTACTCTAATGTAATGCATTTGGATTTGTGTCTGAATTTTCCTTGACACTATTAATCCTCAGACTCTTTGCTTCTGCCTCTTTCTCAGTACCTCGCCTAAGGCTTTCTGTAAGATCTTACTCATCTGCAGGGATTCTTGGTACTGGTGTTTGGTAAAAGTAGTACTTTCTCATCAGCCACTTCAAATTTCCCAAAGCTACCTTGCTTTCATTTGCTCAGAATGATATTATCCCAGGGAACTAGGCAAAGAGGAAAGTCTGGCTGTCCCTGAATAACCAGTATTCTATCTCCAAGTCTCAGTTTTACTCTCACTCAAATGTCTTGTTAGCTTTCTGCTTGGTTTCCATTCAGTGCTCCTCCTCAAAGCAGCAAATAACTTCCTTATTTCTGATGTGAGGAAATAATAATTCTTTTCCAGCCAGTTGTACCTCTGAAGAGGTCCTGGCATCACTAATAAATGCTATATTCCTCTGGACTCTGTCCTCACTCCAAGGTGGTGTAGTTTAAAATTTCTAATTGTGATTTTAAGACATCTTGCTCACTTTTCAAATCTCCCTCCCTTGACATCCACTCAGTTTCTTCTTTTGCCTCCTCTTTCTAGTATTTCTTGGAGTAGCAGGCATCCAGGGAAGTATTAGAGTCACCATCCCTGGAGGTATTTAAAAGACACATATCTGTTGTGCTCAGGGGCATGGCTTAGTGGTGCCCTTGGCAGTGTTGGGTTAATGGTTGGACTTGATGATCTTAAATATCTTTTCCAACCTTAATTATTCGGTGAGTATGGACTATGTATGCTCAACAGAATTCCTCATATTCTTTATTCCTTTAACCCATTGCTCTTTGTCTGTTGACTGTTTCTGCTTAATGTTGCACTATAGTTACCAAAATTTGATTTCTATACATGTGAATTTTCCTCTTCTGGATGTATTTTCTCAACGAGTATGTTACCCCAACATTTTGTATCTCAGGCCATGAGTCTGCTCTCAAGGTGAAAACCATTTGATCTACCCTTGAAATTTAATTTAACATTTTTCTCCCATCTCTGGTTTCACCTCCAGAGCAACAGTAACATTTTTAATTATTTAAATCCTGCTTCAGCAAAGATCCTTATTTGTATTATTACTTTCTGAGCTATTGTAATCTTCTATGTTTATCTCTGCCTGCAAACCTGGCCCCATTTCACTATGAGCTTATTGAATGCACTTGCAAAGTTAAGGAAAGTTCAGGAGGAAGGAAGGTTTGCTGTCTCCTTTTTCTTCCAGCAAAACTGAGCTAATTCCTCGGTATCATGTAGAGGTGTCTTTGCCAGAGGCATCAGCAGAACCCACCTGTAAGGCATGTCAGATTTGAGGCCAAGTGGGAAGTCACTGGCCTTCTCTAAGTTTGTATTTGCAATAAAATAAAATGTGAACTTTTAGGAATTTAAATCAAGAAACTCTTCTTTAAAAGTGGAAAATTGTCAACTGAAGCAAAGTATTTCTCACATAAGCAAAACTGTCTTCTCCAATGCTACATTATTATGCATAGAAGTTAATGTTGAGGAACAAGGACCTGCCATTGTTATGCAATATAACTGTATTAAGAACATTATAATGCTAAAATGAATCTTTATGCATTCTAAGTCTGTTAAAAATGGTAAATTAATTAGTACCTGTGAATTAATAGTGTTTTCATCTGGGTAAAAGGAACCACAAGAAAGAGGTTTAATGATACCTGCCCAGGTGCTGTTTTGTATTGCACAGTTCCACACCAGGCTGTTGGTGGGCTGCAGCCTGAAATGCTCTCAGGAGCAGCCTTGGCTGCCTTTGCTTGCTCTGATGCAGGGGCAGAGCTGAAATCAGGAGGCACAGGATGCCCATCACTAACATCAAGAAAATAGACATGTCAGAAATGTTCCAGCTCACAAAAACCCTTCCCCTTGGAGATGAGTGCTCAGTGAGGACAGTAGCCTGAGCTGTCTTGTAAGTTGGAGGCTGAAAGGGGGCCTGGACCTCAACCCTGAAAGCCAAAGGGTAGCAGATGAAGGAGAGGGATGGTCAGGGAATAGGTGTCAGGAAATCACTGTGGTAGGTGAGAGGGGGGAATGGGAGAAGGAAATGTGGGAGAAAGTGCTTTGAAAACCTGCATGTCCAGTTCATGCGGGATTTGCCTTTCAGCACGTAACAGATATGGGATGATGGGTCTTGTGGGAATTTTGCAATTTGCTTTTTTAACCTGTGTTTGGTCAGCTAAAAATGTCACCACAAAAAAACCCAAGCAAACAAACAAAAACCCACCAAAACCAACCAACCAACTAAACACACCACAAAAACCGCACAATTTATTTTTGCGGTATTGTGGACCGTTTCAAAATCTCATGATTTTGGGGCTGAGTTTTATGACTTTTGGTGCAAGGAAAGGACAAAGTTCTGCTGTGTGTACATGTCAGACATACTGGTCAAGCTATTTCCCAAATAGCCCTAAAATTCAGAACGAATTGGAAAAATGCAATGTGCTCTGTGTTCCATGTGTTCTGCTGCATTTAGAAGAATGACTTTATTGAGCAATGAATTATGCAGGAATTTAACCAACTCTATTGCACCAGCAAGTGGTAGCAGTGCAACAGTCAGCTTGTCTGGCCTTGTGGATGTTCTTTTGCTGCTTCTAAGGCATTTTTAGGAGGCAAATGCTCAAAAAATCAGATTTGTGACAGCATCAGCATGAGATGACTTTGCCAGAGGAGATGGATGAAAGAATAGCTTGGAGATGAGCTCCTCTCTAGGACCCTGGAGAATGAATTAGGTAAATAACTTGTGAGTTCCACAGGTATGTAAATATCATTTTGGCAAATTCTCCTTGTGCACAAGTGGTCAGTGAGTGTACAGTAGCAATTGTTAGCTGGTCTCCCAAACATCCAACATAAAATTACCTACATGAATCAAACATATGTGGAAAAGATCTCAGTTTAGACTCTTTCAGAGTGGCATTCTGGTATTTTATTAGTAACATTATATGTAGGAAAAATGAGGGTCAGATCATCAGAGAAAAGTGCTGAGCCACTCTTTAGCTGTACCATGGACCAACAGGAGCATGATTCCAGTTTTCAGAATATAAAAAGCTGTTATCAAGAGCACTGTGATCGATTTCTTCTGTTGAACCTCATGCTCAGCAAGAATTGATTAGGAAGTAATAGACTTAAATGAACTGAAGAAAATTTAAGATTTACTTTAGAAAGAACTTTCTAACTGCAAGGACTGGTAACAATGCAACAGCTAAGTTATTGAATCCCCATATCTGCAGGCTTTGACTTTGTTAGAGTGAGAAATGGTAGAATACCTGTATCTGGATTGGAATAGATAAAATGAGTAGATTATTTATTTTTTCTTTGCTCTGTTTTATTCCTGCAATCGTGATCTAAACTTAAAAATAATATTCAGTACACTTCCTAACCTTCCATGCATGAAGTTCTCTACTTTTTGTTCCCCCACTGCCACCTTTTTAGGCTTTACACAGGTTCTTTGCCCTTCTCCACTGTTTTTGTAGGTTTGGTTCTGGGAAAATGCTGTTTAGTCCAATTCTGCTTCATTCCCCAGTGCAGCTGTGCTGGCAAAGTAAGCCTTCCACCAACTCCTTAGTCCTGAGTGATACAGTGTAGATGAACGGTGCTATATAAATGTAAATTTCAATTCATTCCCTTCGTTTATTCAACAAGCTATCAACACAACCTTGTCATTTCAATTTTTCACACTTTTTTGTGGGGGTCCTCTGTCTCAGTGAAGTCTCATTTCCTCAGCCCAGTGCCAAAGGTGACTAGACTGTATTAGAATTTACAGTCACTTTCTTTTTTAAGTGGTCAGATGTAATGAGAAGCAGGAGGAAGCCAGTTGCAGCCTTTTCCAACCTTTCCTTTGGATTCATTAACCAGGCTCCAGCTGAACAGGTAGTGCTGCCACCTCCAACACTGTACAGCTACAAGTATGTGCCCTGTATTTAGCTGTATTTTTCAAACTTTGGTAAATGATGTACTTTAACACAGTTCAATGTAAATACTCAAAAAATATTTACATAGGAAATACTAAGAATTAAAACCCCAGGTAGTGGGGAGGGGAATGCATTACAGAAGAATAAATTTTCACACCACCACCCCTTCTTTTGCCATTCTGCTTAGGACTTTCTCTGCCACAGATATTTGCAGGTGAAAGTGTCCTTGTATGTACTTACACAGGCTCTTGTTAAGAGATACCCGTTCTTACATCAGCAGCAGCTTCCCAAGGAGTTAATATTAACGCATTCAAGAAGAAAATCATGAAAAAGGTTCTTCCACAGTCCCCTATTGTATTCTGGCCATTTCATAATTCTGCATTGTTGTCCAAGTGCAAAAGAGCCCTCTGGCAGTTAAAATGTCATTTTCACTGATATGACTGGCCATTATTAAATCACTTTTAGAACGTTTTTTGAGTCTTTTTGCCCTATCTGGCATGTTTGCACCTTGTCTCTTAGCATCCTTCCAAACAAGTTAAGCTACCCCACTAAATGTGGTTTCACACCAAATGGATTTTATCCATTTGTCCTTACAAAGGACTACCAATAATATAATAATATAACATAATGTATATGTGGGTTGGTCAATTTGCAGCCCTTTGTGGAAGCTGCACAATTTTATCCAAGATGTGTATGTTAATACCATAAGAATCCACTTTATGTGGAGTTAGAAATACTTGATTTTGATCTGCTTTAGCACAATGTCTGCTTTTCAGATAGAATTTCTCTACCATCTCCTAGAGACACCTTTCCGACATCTTACTTCTGAGCCTTACAGAGTTGAAAATTATCTTCTTATTTGTCTTAACCTCTCATGCAATCTCCTCTTCTGCCTCTGCCTCTTGTATTAATTTTTTTCTTTACACTCTCTTAACTTCCTTCTGCAATCTTTCTAGTCCTCCTCTCTATCTAATGTTTTATAGCTTGCATATGCCTCTTTCTTAAGCTTAATTACTTTTTGCACTTCCTACTCCTAGTGTATTTATTGCTTGATAGCACACATAAGCCTTGGCATATATTCATTTATCTTTGCATGCTTCTCGTTTGCTTTTGGTTCATTTGGTAGCAGTTCTGTACCTCAGCTAGAAGGCTGTGGGTTCAAGATTCACCCCAATATTAGGAGGGTTTCTTGGGGGGTTCATCCTGCAGTGGATTTATAGCACTTTTGGATACCATACTGGTGATTTCAGGCAGTACCTTCCACAGGCATTTCTTCTGCACAGCTCTGCTGCTTGCCAAGTTACCCAGGCAGGTAAAAGTTAAAGACTCTACTGCATTTTATGGAAAGAGCAAGATAACTAGTTGTCTTGGTTAGTACTTTGTAAACAAAATATTTCCAAGGCCATCACTGTACATGTGAGTTATTGTTAGCTTCTACCTTGGGTGATTTTCATTATTAGAACCCTGTGGCATTTAATCGGGGCAATTAAACCACTTGATAGTTGTTTCTTATATAGGGGTGTGCAAAGAAATCAGTAATTTATTGAACCCTGTTTAAAAGGTACCAACCTAGGGATAAGAGCCTCATATCTTAATCTTTTGGACCAGCTACCCCTCATGGTGTTTATTAAAAATAAACCTTGATTCAAATTACAGTCTAGGTATTGGACTCACCATATTTTTATTTGCTAATACTACAGATTGGTGCTCTGCCTTCTTAAAGCAATTTCAAATTCATAACTCTATTAAAATTTTCAGACTTATCTGAGTTTACCTACCTCAGTGGTTTTACATCAGTGCAGTAAGAACCATGAGCAGTTTTACTTCACACTAGTTTGTAATAATAGACAAGATGGAGGACCTGAAATGGTCTCATTCTCTGTGGTTTTTGTTATTTATAGCTGCCTCTGACCTTCTAGGCTTTTTTTCCCCCTCCTGTGCCAGCAAGTAATATTGCTAAGTTCTATACTCTAATGATGAGGTTGGTTTATAATAATACTATGATCCTTTTTCTTAAAAAAAAAAAATAAAAAAAAAATTTGTCCATTTGGTTCTTTTCTGAAGAATTCATCTTTGTGCAATTCATTGTCACATTTGCACGCTAACCTCTACCTCTGGTTGGAGAGGGTGTTACTGGAGAAAAGCTGCATTACAGAAAATTGCACCATAAAATAGCCATCCATATCCTGGTCAGATCCATGTCTGACAAAATGGTATGTAATGTTCATGGCAGGTGGATGTTAACTAAGATTTGCTACGCAGTTTTGGATATGTCTGCTCTGGATTTTATACTGAATTCTATGGGAGAAGAAACATGGATTTAAAGTCACAAAATTAGCGGATAGAGAAGGTCAATTGCTATTCCTCATTATGCTGCTGCTGTTCACTGTCCTTGTGGAAAGCCACAGGAAATCTGATGAATATATTTTTAATTATGTTTTGTTATAGCAAATGACACCAAAACTGCTTCTGATGATGTTACCCATCAATTTAGTGGAAGATAACCCACAGAAACAAAAATAAAAACCGAGTTGGAAATCTACAGCTGATTTATAAATTGTCTGCTAAAGGCAATTTGCTCTCTTTGTCTGCTGCATTTACCCAATTGCTGCTGAAACTAATTGCTCTTTTCTGGGCATCCTTTAAAGAAAAACAAAAAAAAAAAAAAATCCAATGCCACACAGCAAAATAAACAAAAATGTGTGCCAATGTGAAACAGCAAATTGTAATCAGAGCTCCCTGCTAATTATCGGCTGCTTATCGGAGAATCGTGTCCAACACGCAAACATAATTGCAAATGACAACAGGAACACGGCTATGACAAGCACAAGGTGGAACGTTTTCAAGCACATAGAGAGCTCTGGCAGTGTCAAGGTCTTTTTCAGGTCAGATCCCCAGCAGCTGATCTAGTTCTGTGCTGAGGGTGATTCAAAGGTTAAGTCTTATACCAAAGGGCTCTTCTGGTCAGACACATAATTGGAATAACAAAGTCAATATATGTTGCTGGTTGTGGGACACAATCTTCATTTGATCTCTCACACGGCAGATTAATTAAGTGTTATCAATTAATGGCCTGGTAAAAGTGAACACCCTGTTAGTCAGTTTTCCAAGTAGTGTCAAGCATATGCAAGCCCTGGGGGGAAAGAGAGGGTGGGGGGGATTACCCCTGAACAGCACCACTGCTTTCCAAGAGCTGAAAAACAAAAATAACAGAAATATAGATTGTAAATGCAAAACTACATAATTATAGATATTTGCCATTGGTTCTCTTTTTGCAGTGATGCTGATCTTTGAGTGGAACTGTGTTTGATTCAATCAGTCTCTCACCAAATCCTTTTGTGAGAAATACATTATCCTACACCAGTACATATCAAACTGAAGCCAGCAACATGAGGGGCTTGCAGATGTGATACCTTTGAGCACCGAGGGACAGTACCTGCAGGAACAATATGATGGCCTTCCTCACCCTGCTGTGATTGCTCAGGTGAGCAAGTACTCACTGGTATCAATAATTGATGGTGCCAATGCATAGGTTTGCTGTGTCTAGGATGCTCACCAGAGAGAAGTAGCAAATGTGTTTCTAAGCTTGGGGTAAAGAACAGCTCTTTGTGTGGTGTTTCTTTGGGTTTTTTGGGGTTTTTTGTTTGTTGGTTTGGTTTTTGTGTTTGTTTTGTTTTTGTTTTTGTTTTTAATATATCTAATAATTTTTGCATTTCTAAGATTTTAGGAGTTGGTTTCCAAAAATGCCTCAAGCACATGGAAGCATCTAATCTGAATTACGTTTATTGGAGAAGTGTTTTGGGCATAAAGCAATGACTCTTCAGCCCACCCAGCAACAACTAGTAGAGCTGAAATTCAAGCAGTCCTTGCTGCTCTTCCTTGTCAAAAACCTGTTTAGTTTTGCAAGTGCACCCCCAGAATTTGCTCAGGTGTGAAAAGGCATTCAGGTTGCCTACAAATACAAATTGGAGAGATCCTTTACTTAGAGCAAGTTTGTCTAAAAGATGTTAGTTAAATGTTATCAATGGCTCTTAATGTAAATTTTCCTGATAGTAGTAATGCCTTTTAGGAATTTGATATTTTTTTTAGTCCATACAACAACAACAAAGATAGGGTTTGTCTCCATGTATTTCAAGTACTGGTGCTCTTACAGATGTCTGAGTTGCTGCACAAATAGGTGGACTTGGCTTAGAATAAAGAAAGCTCTTTCTCTTGCAAGGTGAAACACAGATACCTTTTTATTTCAAGGTAATTTCATATGTTGCACAGTGATGTTCAGTTACAGGAATCCTACATTTTGTGCAAATATTTGAGGAGGAAAAACCCGTTCAGACCAGAGGGAACCAGAGGATTGGGCAGAAGAATGGGGCAACTTCTGGATTTGGGTGGTTTTTTTGGTTTTTTCCAGTAATTGCATTTGTTGTTGGAGTTTTTTTTTTTGGTTTTTTTTTTTTTTTGTTTGTTTGTTTTTTTGGTTTTGTTTTGTTTTGTTTTTTGGTTTTTTTTGGTAGTGGGTTTTTTGTTTGTTTTTTTTTTTTTTTTTACCAATGAGTGGGTATAATAGCAGCCCAAAAGAGGTTCTAGTTGTCAGATGATAAAAAGGATGTAGTATCTGACTGTTCTTAAGACATTTTTCAGCATCCTGTTTAACTGTCCTTTTCCTTCCTCTGAATTTTACCTGTTTCACTCTCATTAAATTTTCTTGTTTTCTCTGCATCCTCATGGGTTTGAATTTTGACTGCCCTGGTTCCTGATTTTTCAGATTTTCCAAGATTTTGTGATTCATCCAGAAGCCCCATGTTGGATGTCTTTCCAGAATTTCTGGAGGTCTGTACACTGGATCACAGGTGCTTAGCACATTTTTTGGGATCTGGCTATTAGGACCTGCTCAGCTGAATGTGTTGCACAGATCCTTCACTGCACACTCCAAAGAGAACAAAAAGTTTGAAACATTCCCTGCACCACCCAAAGAACAGAGACCCAATGACCCATGGCAGGCCTGGTACAGTTATCCACACCCCTCCAAGGGCAAAGAGAAATCTTTGGGTCTACCAAGCCAGTTAGAACATTCTAAACTATCCAGTCTAAGGGTCTGGGTTCTCTGATGTCCTCCCACCACACAGTGGCTGCTCTGAGTGATTGGCAAGCAACAGTTGGAAAGTGGTTTCATCACAACTTTTCTCTGTAAGACAATTCAACTCTTGCTAAATTGCTTACCTTTACAGACTCTCTATAACCATTTTGGTCACTGAGTAATGCACATGCTTCACCATAATTTTCATTATATTTCTCAATAGAACAATTTGTAATAAAATCACTCCTAAAAATGCACTTCCAACTTGCAGCTCTGTTTTTAAGGCAGAATATTTTGTCTCCATGATTAAGCATATCAGTTTATTTAATGTATTTTTTCATTCTTTTGCTTTAACATAAGCAAAAGAAACAGCTCCCCAAACCTTCACTTTTCAAAAATATTTTGACATGATTTACTGAAGTTATCTGATGAATTTCAGAAGAAATATATGTCTTCTTGCCTTCCTATAATACTGTGTGTAATAGCTGTGACTGTCTGTGTTTTTCCACATTGATAAGATGAAGAATGTAGAATTTCTGAGGTCTCCATTTGTTATTTGGGACAAAAGGGATAATACCTTTTTCTGTAGCATTTACCACTTTCCTGTGCTGCTTACAGCTTACTCCTTCTCCCTGCTGCTGGCTTGTTTCATTGGCCACATCCACGACGCAGAATCTGTCAGAACCCAGATAATGTTGTCACCTCTGCAAACGTGTTTCCTGCTGACATTTCAGTATTGATAGAGAGAATGGCTGGAGCATCAGTGCACAAATTCCTGCCACATTGCTGGCAGGTTGTCCAGGTTGGAGTGAAAATCAGATGGGGACGATGTGGGTAGGGGTCTTCTTGTTTTGCAAAATGGGCTAAATTGCAGGTGGATGTGTTTCCAGCAGTGGCAGAGCCCAGCCAGACTCGCAAGTGTTTGCAGCTGGTTGAGGTAAGAAAATTCTGAAGGCACACTATTAACAAGTGCAGAGCCCTGAAGACACTGTAGTTTGTTGCTGCTGAGCCCCTGGAAAAGGATTTGCAGTCAGTCAGCAGCAAAACCAGGCAGCAGTACTAAAATCCTTTTGCTGGAATGTCTTGTGGGTCTTAAATTTATGGTGTCAAGATGGGGTTTTTGCCAAGAACTTCTACATATTAGGATGGGGAACTTTCTGCTAAGCTTCTCTCAACAACCTTGTCTAAGATACTGAGCTCCAGCTGAAAAAATGCTCCTCTGTCATGTTTTCTGTACAGTTTGAGGGATGCTTTTTGACACATAGGAAACAGTTGGTGCCTTTGAGTGAAGCCCTTGACCCTTGCTGCAAGCACCTGCTGAGTGCAGAGTATGTCATTCCCTCTTCTTAAGCCACTTCATGGGTGAGGATGCTTCCCCAGCATCTGACATGCTCCTTTGAAAATGACACTGAACCTACAAATAAAGGAAAGCTTTTCCAGCAACATGAGACAGAAGCATCATTGTCCATTGGAAAGAACATCCCAAAAGCAGTATTTATATACTGTTTGAGCAGGAGATCCTTAACTTTGGATTCTTACTGTCTGTCACACCTCCTCTGTTTTCTACTCTGCCACATCACAGCCTTTACTACAGATTTTTATTTTTTTTTTTTTAGGAAAGTAAAACTCAGTCTTATATTTGCCTGAAGCAAATGGATTGGCAATGTGAGCAACAGAGAAGTTCATTTTTATGCCAGCAGCACAAAGACCTCCCCTGTCAGAGTAATGCAAACCTCTGAGTTATATACATAGAGCAAAAAGATGGACAAAAAGAGAGATAAGGTCTTCTGATGTGAAGCAACGTCTCCTATTTTCTGTTTATTTGAAAAATTTTTGATTGCTTCAGCAAGGTCAGATCCCGCTGCCAAATTAGAAATGGGCAGTTTTAATTCATTTTCTACCAAGAAAGCTGGATTTTTGATAGGAACTTAATTGTTTTTGAGAGAGAGCATTAAACATGCCAGCCACAAGTTCTGAAAGTAAATGGTGAATATTTCTTTAACAGTACCTAAAGGAATATCTAACCCTGACAAAACCTGCCTTGGTTAAAAGAGGCTCTGCTACCTGCAGGCATTTATCTCAGTGGTGGTAGCTGACTGCTTGTCTGAATATGTAAAACTCCATAGGACACAGACTCTGGAGAGTAATTGTTCCTCCTAATGAACTGGCACATATTTATGCTGCAAAAATTTATACTATTTTAATAGAAAAAACAACCCAACCTCTCACAATTTCTATTTATTCCTAGAAGTACCCTCTATACTAAGAGTTTCACTGATGCCATTGCTGGTCTTCTTGCAGTAAGATGCTATTTCATCCAAGAAATACTGGAAGTTAACCTCAGATAACCACTCACAGCTGTGCTTTGGCAGAATGAGGAGGCTGCGTGACCCAAAAGCACTTTACATCATCTCACTCTTGATGTAAGGATGTAATGATGTAGAGATGTCCCTCAATTCCAATTTTGGGAAGAAAACCTGAATTTAAGCTTAACAAAATTTTTTTGTTGGGAATGAAACTACCATACCATTATGAAGGAAAAGTTCTCTGATATCTTTAAAACTACACTGGAAATGCAGAGCTGTTGAAGCGATCTAAATGTAGACAGAACCTGAAGTTACTTCCTAAGTTGATTTGCTTAAACTATTGCAAATTTCTTTGTGCAGACTCTTACATAAATGTAAACCTTGCATATATAGCTTAAATGGATTCCTTTCTGAATTAAGCCAAATTGAAAAAGCTGCGTTCAAATTGATTTAATATTGTCCACGTGGATTTGCAGTGGTGTGACTAAATTGATTTAAGAGACTTCCTTCATTTAAATGAATGCAACTTTTTCTTACAGTATCTTGAGATCTAAAATGCAGTTTTCCTCTGTGTGTTCAAAGAATCCCACTTGGCCTGTCTTCTGAGTAAAAGGAGGAGTTTGCCCTCCAAAGGTCTGAAACCTCACATCAATACAAAATATCAGTGTCCTTTTACATGACTGTGTATTTTGTATTCTGATTGATAAAAATACTATTGTACAAGTAACTAGGGGAAAAAAAAAATTAATCTTAGGGTTTTGACTGTGGAACCTGTTAATTAATGATCAAGTGACAATGACCAAACATAACAGAGAGGATGCATAACTTCAAAGTAAAATAGATGAGGTCAGACTAATGATACAAATTACTTCTTGAATTCCGTATTCTGAATACACACAAATCATTTAGATTTCTTATACTTTGTTGTACTGTAAGGGGAGATGCACCCAGTTTAATTGTGTCCCATTGATTTTTTTTGCCTTTTGTGAAATAAGCCTTGTTTGGCATAATGAAACTTTTGTTTTCTGCAGCTCTTCTACATTGTCTCTTTTAAAAAATTCACCATTTACTCCTCTGCACTGAGCAAAAATCTTTCCTTAAAAATGAGGAAAGCACAATACCCTCTATTTCTGAAATCATTAGAATTGACTTTTAGACAATCAATGTGTTAAATGATGTAATTATCCAATGGTCCTTTCCCCACTTAAACCAGTTTGAAAGTTAAAGGTTTGTTTTAGATCAATTCCAACCACTTTGTGTGCAAATTGCACAACTGCCTTTTCCTTAACGTATCTCACAAATCCAATAGTGGCATGTCCATGTAAAAATGGTTCTCTGATGAGTAATTCTGAGCAGGAATATGAACTTGTCTAACAATGGAGAAAAGCTCTGACTCCTGAACATAATATTTTTAAGCCAGACCAGGTGAGGCAGAAGTTACTGGTGATGATTCCACTGATTTAGGAGCTGTAAGTTTTCTTTTGTAGGTGTAGAACACAGAGCATTTTTGGGATGGTCCCAGACTCCAGGGCACACTTTGTAGTGTAGATGCAGTGCCTGCATTAAACACCAAGCCATGGTGTGATAAATGTCACCCTCAGAGTCATCAGCCTTCTTGGCAGAAGGTCACTGGTTTCTTCAGGAAGTTGCTTGGGACACAGCCCAGCCATCCCCAAGGATTGGTGCTGTTTCAGGCATCCTCAGAGAAGCTGCTGGCTGTCAGCTCTGGTACCAGACCCATGAGGCACCTGCAGCCATCTGGAGCAGCATCAGGATGGCATGTGGGACTCATGTCTGCATTTTGACTGGAGAGGGTGAACCCTTGCTGAGGGCTCTGGCTGTTCTGTTCTGCTGCAGCAGCTCAGGCATGAGGTGCTGGGCTGCTGTTACAGGGTGAGTGCAAGGAACTGATGAAGGCCATCAAAATGACATTTGTGGTACCAGGTGAATCCACAAGGAATGTGTCGAGGCCAGCTGTGTCCCAGCCAGCTGAATTTCCCTGGTGTAGCTCCCTGGGGAACAACAGAGAAGTGGCCCCTGGCTGGATTCACCACCAGGTCTCTTCTCTCCCACCTCCCCAGTGACAGGTTCCTCTTTTCTGCTGCAATGTGAGCTCTTAGTGCAAAAACTGCCCTGGCCTGAGCAGGTTCCAGTCTAGTCTCAGGTGCCACTCGGGTGCAAGTGACAACAGGACTGCTGAGTGGTGACAGCCCACATTTCATGGTGGGCTCACACGTGCAGAGTTCTTAGTGCAGCACAAAGCTCGGTCTGAAAAGAGAATGTCCCCACCTTAACAGCTGAGACAATGCAGGGATCTGTGTCCCTCAAATTACTTTAGATGACAGGAAGCTGTCAGTTAATTAGACATGAAGAACTAAGGTGCAAATGAGGGAAAAGTAATCTTGAGTTAAAAATATATGGTGCTCATTGTGTATGTTTTTATTTAGTTAGTTTTTGTTATTGAAATATGAGTTGTCAATTATCTAGCATGTGTCTAACTGACTTAGAGGAATAACCTTCACCTTGTGTTTGATGCATTGTAAAGCATATGCATAGAATTAAATAATGTGGAAACAAAGATTTTCATGGCTTCATTAGCATAGAATAACAAAGCCCCAGGCCTGCATAATACTCTACCCCTGGCTTCACAGAGTTGTGTGTAAAATTAGACCCCAACCTACCAGGACATCTTACAGAGCTGTGCCTGAGCCTGAGTTTGTTTTGCACTGAAAATTCACCTCCTTTGCATGTGTTACCTCAAGTGAAGTATGAAGAGAATCTCAACTTTTGTATTTCTTCCTTAGTTTTATGTGGACACTTACTGCATAATCCTAAAATCGCAATATTATCCTGCCCCTCTTTAATAGATGTATTAATTATATTTCTCCCCCTTAATGGGCTGCTCACTTTATGGTTTGGGGACACAAAAGTATATTTTAAAATCAATTATACAATTACATATGTAGCAATAACAGAGCACAGAGCTAATCGTCTTTGGGTCAGGACTATAACCTTCTCATAATGCGGGTTTCATTAGGGTAAGGTCTATTATTGCAAAGAATTACAGAAATAATGGGAGTGGGTGTATTCAGCAAGAAATAACAAATGAGGGTCTTTCCTAGATAAGAGAAGCTGTTTGCTGGCTGCAGTGTGATAGCAGGCCCCTATAGTGTATGTAAATTGATAGGGTCAACTTCCCTTGGTGTATGCAATGCACAGTGTACAAGAATTAATTTCTGTATCGTCCTGGAGAATGGCAGGAGGAGGGCTTCCAATTATCACTCATCACTGGATACAACTGAGCTGAACCACAGAGCCAGGAGTATGAAAAAGGCTGCAAGGAGACATGTGAGATGGGCTAAACACTCACAGAACAAGACTCTTGAGGCTTTATGTGCTTAATGCTTTCTGTTATCTCCAGGGTTTGCAGCAGAAGTGATAGTTGCCTTTGCACATTGTCTTAGGTGTGCCTTTGAACAGTTTGCTTTCAAATATTATTTGGAAAAAAAAATTGCTTGACTTGCAAATATTCACCATTCTAGTAAACACGTGTGAGCTTAGTTTTACAACAGCTAGTAAGATGAACTTAAACACTTAAACTCTGCCTTTGTTTCACAATGGGAAGGTGATTTTTATGCCAGGTAAAGGAGGTACTCTTCAAAAGCACGTAAACATCAAAATCTTGAATATTTTTGTTCTAGGTATGGGAGATTGATGTTCGTATATCTCTGAGGTTCCGGAAGCACACAGTTAATTCATCATTAATGATCTTATAATCCATAGATGCCCTGCAGCTTGCCCAACTCCTGACCTACCAGCCCAGGTCCTGGTATCAGAGAATACAGCTTCCCTTCAAAGTGAAGCACTTCCTTCTCCTAGTGCATTGGGATGGCAAATCTTCCCCTTTTCCAGGTAAAAAATGCCATTGCAAGGGGCTGGTAGAGAATGAAAAATCTCCCTTTCAGAGTTGATGCCATGCTCCAGCTCCTATGCTATGTGTATGGGGTTCAGGTGTCACACTGGTGGTGTGACATGAGGGCTACTCAGCCCTGTTCACAGAACAGACTCTGTGACAGTCACAAATTTCAGAAACCTCAGCACAGGGTTGTTGTAAAAATACCAAGAGTGTAAACAAGGATGAGTTTAATTAAATTTTAATAGTGCTTGCTATTAAATTCCTTGCATTTCCTTTCTGTGTTGTCTTGATGGAATGTAACTGCTTAGTAATTACCTGTGGTGTTTGTTAATGCTGCCTCTGAGCAATGTGTATGGCAAAAATTTGATTTCATATTTAAAGAATTAGTTTTTAAACAATGTGTCTGGGATTCCTGGACAACTCTGGGTTGCTGAAAATTGATGATTTGAAATAATATTTCCAGGAGTGAATTCACAATCACATTGTAAGGCTATTATTATCTCTTAGTGGTTAATTAATGAAAACAAAAGAGGCCCTATGGCAGTTTTTTGAAATTTTTGGCAGACTTCCCCTCACTCTGAAATGATCAAACTGATGCTTTGGCCAAAAAGCCATAGCCTTCTCTACTGCATCACAATCCATCTAAATGGATTCCATCCACCTAGAAGTCAGATCTCTCATTTGATATCTGGTGTATTACAGCACCTTGGTGAATCAGCTGAAAGGATGCTCTTAATCTGACAAAACAAGGTGTTCTCCCAAGCTTGGAAACAGCTGAAGTTTAAGAGGTCCAATGTGAATAAACAGATTTTTGCAAACCAAAGCGGCTTAAGGACTTAGAAATGTTAAGTTCAGCAAATAAGAATACCTTTCTGTAACAGAGCTTTATGTAGCAACATCTGCACATGACACTACCTATATTAATATTCATAACATAATTGTAATTATATATACATTTAGCTTCCCCACCAATACAGGTATGTAATTTACACAAGTGTGGTTTATTGCAATAGATAAAAAAGATGACTTATGAAAAATTTCTCATTGAAGCCTAAATTTAAAAAGATTTAAACCAAGCAACATTTAAATATATACTTAATTTTGAATACATTCCACTACTCTATAATCTCAGTGAAATTATTCCCATGGTTAAAATTAGAAATTAGGTATCCACTTGAATTTGGGACGAAGTTGTTAGTTTTCCAATCAATTGATTTTCATTTTCAGTATTAGGCCATAACAAACAGATTTTTTCTCATCAAATGTGAAAAATTAAATAAAATTTAAAGCCGTGATCCTAGTGGTTTGGAGCAGTAAGGTTCAGAGTTTTTCAAAAAGCAGAATTAAAGATACACCCAACATTTGCAGGTCTTTTCAATTGATAGCTATCTGCAAATCACTTACTAAACCCACCTTAGCTATAAATGCAGCAAAAATAACTAAATACACTTGTTTAGAGAGCTCAGTATAACTTAATCCCAGCATCTTTTTATAGCATCCCAAAATACTTTGTAACACGGAGTCGAGGTTTTCTTTTCTTAAGCTCTTATTATGGAGAAAGTTAATTTCAGTTTGAAGTCAGAGGCCTTACCTCCCCGGCTGCATTTCCAGCCCTCTGACAGCCCCATTCAGCTGGGCCCGCTGATATGTTGTAGAGATTTGAAAGTAAAGAATTGCAAGGAGTGCAATTTAATCCCAAAGTCATTACCTAAATGCTGAGATAGGATGGGGATTACCACCAATGTAAATGAGATATGAGACAGCCAATGGATTAGGGGACCCTTTCTTTAGGATGACTTCAGCAAATAGGCTAAGATAAGGAAATCTTTGTAATTACATGGAGCTACACTGGTCAATTCTGACTTTTAAATACCGAGGCGCTGGAGAAAAGGAGAAAAACCCTACATATGTTATTCTGTGCAATATTAAGTAATTCCTTTCTGATTCTACAGAATCAATAGAAGAACATCACGCCAAATGAAAAGATGAGGGCTGCCTACATGTCCTTTTGTGACTGGTATCGTTCCATCATTTTTGGTAATATCATTTCCAAATTAAATTTTATGGTCCATTACATACTAGCTCAAACACTTTTCTAATGGAATCTTAAATGGAACTGACTTGCTTTGCGTGGGGTTTGTCTCTCAGTTAAGATGTTATTTAGTTCTAATTATCAGATAATGAACTCAGGAAATTTAATTTTTAATATTTATATGTCAAAAGTCCATTGTACTTTGGTTAAAGGCTTTAAATTAAAAATTAACATGGACAGAATGCTAATTGAATATTTTTCCTATCTATAAGAGTGAGAAATGAGTTACATAGTTCCCAGATTAGCTTGTTACACTGCAACTGTTTACTTAAAAACTTAATTTAATCTTCAGAAATAAATCACAAATAAGGAGATCAGGGAAAATGAGCCTGAGAAGCTTTAGGTATACAAGCTTAAAGTGCATGTCTTTATATGCATTGTCTCAATTTTGTATCTGCAAGGTATCAGAGCATGTGCAAATGTCTGTGCATAAACACAGTTTCCAAGTCATAGTGGTTGTTTTTATGGGTGTTCTCTCCATCATCACTTTCTTCTTTGCCCACTTCTCATTTTGCTTTCAATAAAGAAAATAAACCTGAGTTTTCCAATATTCTTTCACATCTCAGAGCAAGTGGTATAAAATTACTGCAGAAATGGGAAGATTATGTTTCTTTGGACTTGAAAGCTTCAAGAAGTGTCTGTCCATTTTTATGTCTGTCCTCTCTGGTCTCTCTGTTATGGTTACTGAGCTGTGCTGTAACTGAGGAAAACTGGGTTCAGTTTTGGCTGCTGCTGTCTATTTGGGTGACCTGGGGCAAGTCTTGTAAGGTGTAGGAACAAGAAAATCTGTTTCTATACTTGCTGTTGTATGAGACCCTGGTAACTGAGCTAAAGCCTTTGCAAATCATATCTAACACGTATGGAAAGAGACCTTCTTCAGAACAGAGCCACAGCAGAGAGCACACAGCCCATGTTGGATGGCAGAAAGCACAGAGATTGAAGGTGAGTGTTGATCTTGTCCACAATAGCGTTTTTCCCCTTTTGTTCTCTTTTCTAAAGAAAGACTCATCTGGAATTGACTTCCCTCTAAGGACTTTAATTTCTTCCCAAGAAAGGGACCAAGGAAACACACTTTAAAAACTGTCTTTGCTCTGTAATAGGTTTTTCAGGAAGTCTGTAGGGTCTTCATCCTTAGAGACACTCAAAACTGTCCTGGACAGGGCCCTGAACAAACCACCCAAACTCCAGAGCCAGCTTCCCTTTGAGTAAGGAGTTGGACCAGGGGACGTCCAAAGGTCCCTTTCCAGTTATTCTATGATTCAGTTATTTAGGTCCTAAAAGCTGTCTGACCTTTTAATGTGTGGGATGTAGACCTGTACCAGAAAAGATCCTTTTTAAAACTCACTTTCCAGAAAACTGGATGTGAAGAATGTCTTCCAGTGATATTTACCTTGATATGTGTATCAGCTATTGCTGGTATGACATATGAGTGCAGATGATGTATCACTTTGCTTTAAAGAGACTGCAATCTATGTGTCAATCATGATTAAATTCCTATCTGACTTCTCTGTAGTCTTGATTTACCAAACCAGTCTTGTGAGCTTCTGTCAAAGAAAGAAACTCAAGACAAACAATTCTTCTTCGCTCCCTGCTCTGACAATAAAAGCAGGAGGAATCTGCTCAGTCAAATTTTGGTGGCAGATACTCCAGATGTGAGTTTATGATTACTCTGGGAACTTTACTAGAGTTGGTTTTGATTCACAGCCCTGGAACTGAGACTGAAAGTTTCACCCACAAGAGCTTTGAAAATTAGTTGTTATTGGAAAAAAATAGTTGTGCTGTTTTGACTGGTTGACTTTGACTGGTTGATTCTAGAGTTTATTTCCTAATGTGGTCTTGGATCATGCCAAACTTCAAACCCCATTCATCATGTCAGGCCTTTATCAACTCTGTCCCCTTTGATGTTCTCTCTCAGACCCCACAGCCTGCATGATTCACTCTCCCACTTCTATTAGAAAAAGCAAGATACTCTGGAGGAGAGCAGACAAACTGAAGAAGTGACAAACCCTTGGGTTTGCATGAAGCTCCACACACACAAATATCCTGTGTCCCACAGGTGTTGGGCTGGGTTTTGTGGAAAGTACACAGTGCAGTATCAGCTGACAAACAAGAACAAAACCTTTCAGTAAAGTAACCATTATATTCCTGATGGAAAACCATGTTGAGGCTTAAATACATACACTGCAATAAGCTGGGATCATAGTGGGGGTCAAAATGCGTGCTGTCAAAAAAGCAGGGATTCCATCATGGTTGGGAAGAAGAGGCTGATGATTCTCTCCCATCAGCAGTTGTTCCACTGGTTCCTGGGAAATCAGGTTTTGGAGAATGTCTTTTCTGAAAGAGTGGCTGCAGGAGGGAGGATGAAGGGATTCTCACTGATGTCTAAGCAGCAGAATGTGTCCCCCAGTGGGTCTGCCACTGTCTTCAGCATAGCCTTGGCTCCACAAGGTCATGGCACTTGCTCTCCCTCGCCACAAGCTCGTGGTAATCCTCTCAGAAACATACCCAAAATTTTCAAGATGTGCTGGGATGGAAGGAGTTACTCATTCTAAATCAATTGTGGGTATTATCATCAGCTGCTGAAAAAAAGGTGTAACACTGGGAGGAGCCATGAGGAAATAAATGTAGCATGTGCTGGTTATGTTTAGTTAGCTTGTGCTCACTGCTCAGCAGCAGATCATCCTGAATCAATTAGTACCAGACGAACACAGAAGCACAGAAAAGGCACAGCCAAGGTATCTGCTCTTGAAGGCTGCTGTCTGATTCCCTCCCATTCCTCCAGCAAGCAAATTTCTTACATCTAATTTCTTTCCAGATAATTTCTGCAGACGTATGGAAAGATAGTTAATTGTTTTTTAAATTGACTGTATATGCATATATGGGCATGTGTGCTTCTGATGTAGGTGGTATCATAGAGCTTTCACATCTATTTTTGCTTTTTAATTGAATAGTAAATTAATTTGATTAATAAAAATCCGCAGTAGCTCCTAAATTAAATGTGGGCTAAGCACTTAATATAAATAATAAATATAATATTTTTCAAACTGGTCATTTTGAAAATCTTCTGAATTTTCTTTTCCTTATGT
Organism: Phylloscopus trochilus trochilus; assembly: GCA_016584745.2. NCBI lineage: Eukaryota > Metazoa > Chordata > Aves > Passeriformes > Phylloscopidae > Phylloscopus > Phylloscopus trochilus. Next base: position 5,304,047 of record WQNJ02000007.1, read on the forward strand.
TTTCATTAGGGCTGTAGTGGTAAGACTAGAGTGGATATATGTTGTTCTTAAATGTTCCCTTCTCAATGGGTAGTTGAATCATTGCCAGCAGGGATGTCTTATATTTTGTGGTATTTCTTAGTCTCTTTTATATTATACTTCACTCTGAGCATGTCTAATATTACATGACTGAAATGATGAATCTCTAAGTAATGCCTGAAAAATGTCAGATACCTGAATTGAACAGTTTAGCCATATCTGACTTACTTTTTTCCCCATCTTTAGAAAGATCTGTCCCTTTTACTTCTATACTATTTTCCTTTTCTTTTAATATGTGTGTTGTTGTGACTCCTCAGCACCCTATTGAACCTGGGAAAAGTTTCAAAATTCTGGAATAGGACCCAGCTGGATTTTTTTTGGTGACAGGTAAATAAGAGACCTCTTTCTTCTCAAAAGCTTAGTCTGGAAGGAGTAATGAGAGAATACAGCAATGAGACAGGAAACCCAAAATAAGAATAGGAAAATGAGGATTGATTGGGATATCAAGTTGAGACACATGCATGGCATATGCTTAGATCTTTGTTTATGATAATACCTATGCAAAACCTTGTTTCTCTATTTGCTGTTTTAATATAAAGCATTATTGATCCTTTGCACATCAGTCTTTTGATCTAGTATCTCTTAAAATTTCACCTCTCTGATCTGTGGTGTACACTGGAAAATCTGCATTTCTGTGAGAGCCCTTCTGTGTGAAGCCAGATGCTCCAGTCACTACAAGGCCAAGATATATGTTTTAACAAACCAACAAATGATCCTTCCATTTTTAACTGATTTGAAAACAATTGCCTTACTGTTGCTCCAGAGAAGGGTGGGTCTTTCACTGTCACGAGGTCACTTTGCAAGTTTTAATTGCTGGGTGCTGTTCTGTCCTTTCATGGCTTTTGGAGTGATAAATAGCTCATCAGTTCAAAAGCTAGTCTATATAAACAAGCTTATCTCTGCCCATAGTCTTTAATGAAAAATGAGTTGTGAGTATCATTGTTAATCATGGTAATTGTTAATGTTAAGAGGGCTGGTATTATGAGTTTTCCTATTAGGCTTTCAATTCGTTATATAAAATGAGTAATCTAGGAGCCATCTATAGCATTCTAATTTTAATTATCTAGTGACTGCATTTCAGACCACCCTTTCTTTATTGAGATTAGCAAAACCCTTAGTGTAGTAACCAGTGTCTTTGGATGTAATTGGGCAAAGTTACTTGAAATGTTCCATATATAATTGTATAATCAAAGATCGACCCATTACACTGTTATGTGCTTCCTTCTGGGAATCTCTTTCTATTAATTTTGATTTATCTTAGCTGCTTACACTGGAAATTTTATCCACATTTTGTCAGCTCTGTATTAAAAGAAGCACTCACATTTTACGTGTGAAAAATACAGGGCATGTAAGGAAAAGCAGCAAGGGCAGGGCTCGTCAAGGCTAGAGCTTGAGAAAAAGTTAATGTATGGAAAAAGACAGATGAAAAACAGATTTAAGACCCACACTAAAACTTCATACAGCTCCTTTGACAGGCAGCAACAGTGTTGAAAATAATTATGGACTATAGTATCCAGAAAGAAACTCCTAAAAATTTACCCTTCAAGTATGCCTGCTTCAGCTCTGTAGGATGAGGTACACAGGAATGTGTCTTCTCACCATCACTTGTGGTACATTGAGTACATTGAGTCCTCATTGCAGCAGCAATGTGCCCATTCAAATCAGTTGGGAGGGTGAGTTGCTTTTAATAAATCTGTGTGAGTCAGGGATGCAGGCCAAAGTTGCCTGGCACCTCCCATTTTCTTACTTTATATTTACATTATATACTATGGCCTAATAAAGTTCTACTTAAGCAAATGCAGAAGATGCAGAAGGTGACATTTACAGATGTTTATTTTAGAGATAGAATAATTTATTTTATTTCTGAAATGATTAAAAGGTTTTTGCTGGAAAAGAGGATGGAAAGATTAAATGGGGTAGAGAAAAGAGTAGGTTTAGGATCTCCCAATGGGAACGGTTACATTTGTAAGAAATTTTTCTACACAAGCACACAAGGATCTGTTTATCATGGCAGGAAACAGGAAGACGTGTGGGAGCTGAATATGGCACCAAAAGCAGTGGCACTGGGGCAACAAGGTATTTATCAACACACCCTCCTGAACAAACTACCTGGGAGGGCTTCCAGATGTGAATTTACTTAAATAGCTTTTCCAATCACATTAAATATTCCAGTACAGGTGAGCTGTTAACTGTCCTTGTCATTTATATAATTTGAATTTTCATTGACTCAGTTGCCGAAAGGCTGGCTTGGCTCTGATGTCTGCAAAATGTTGAAAGTTGAATGACATTCTTTCTTCTTGGGGTGATATAAGATGTTTAACTCCGGGCTGCAAATACTTTCATTTCTTGGCAACATTTAGCCATAGAATATGTCCATCCTTTGTTCTCAATGTGAAGTAGTTTTTTAGGTCATAGAATAAGGAGTCTCAAATTCTGACTTAAGGTCCTTTGGGGTTGCATTTATAACTATTTTGTTGTGGCAAAAATCATCTTAATGAATTGTGAGTGAAATTCAAAGAGTGATCCAGGGATTTAACATTGCTCTGCCTATTCACCCATCCCTTTCTTGGTGTGTTCTGAGTTTTACAGCCTGCAGGGTGAGCTGAGTCCTGTTTATACTCATGAGGATATGGCTGTGTATGGTGTGAGGCCAGCAGTGATTGCAGGTGACAGTAAAGGATCTGGTTCTTCCAATGCTGTCACTTTCCACCAGCTCTGGAGAAAGTCTGAAGAAGACAGTAGGATTAGTCCTGGCTTATTACAGTGCAAATGAGTTTGCTGTTGTTGGTAAATGTTCAATATATCTGTTTAATACTCCAAGCATGATGTCCAGTGAGAAGTTCATTGGCTGCAGACTGATACAAGACCTGTCCCCAGGCAGAATGGAAAGGGGCTCAGTGCTCTGCAGCTCCTGGCAGTCCCAGAGTGCTTGTCAAGGTTATGAGTTAAAGATTGATAGACCAGTGACTGCACAAGCATTTTTATGAGCTGGAAGAAGTCACAAACAGGCTCTGGGTGTTAGATCCTCTGTTACAAAGAGAATATTGGCCAGAATGCAAGAGTAGTTGTCCTCCCCTTTTCAAGAAGTGTTACGGAAATCTGTCTGCTGTAACTTGTGTTCCCTCTTAGAACATGATTCAAACTCTTAATGAACTTATTTATCTATCTCCAGATATAACTTCTGCTGCTCCACAGGTGCAGATAGAACTATACAAGTAGTTAATGAAATGGTGACAGTTGTGTGTATTGCAGAAAGGCCACATACAGAGAGGCCATATGAAACCTAGGAGTGAACTCATGATGTGTTCACCACATCCCAGGCATAACTACCAACCTGTTCTTCTGCCAGCCTGCACTTGAACACTTCTTTTGGCAAACAGCCAACTGCACAAACGTGGAATGCACTACATGTTCTTAACATGCTGTGAATTTGGGTGACAAAGGGAATTTTTACAAATCACCATAACTCTTTCAGAGCACTCTCTTTAAAAGACTAACAGAGTCTAACACTGGTGAGCTTATTTTATTTTAAGTGATTTTTTCAAAACTACTCTGTTTCAAGGTCTCAGACAATTTAAAAAAGGCAATTTAAATTTACATATGATCAAAATTCAATATCTTCTGATCAAGGAAATTTAACTTGGCACATTTTGTCTTATGTTGCTGTTTACCTCCAAGAAGATCAGTTGTGACACACTATATATATATATATATATATATAAGCCAGATTTCATATGCACTATTCAGCTCAATGTACTCCAGTACTAATGCTTTTTCCTCACTTGGTGGTAATGGTGGCTTTCAGCTCAAATTCTCCCTGGGCATTTTGCAGAATCATTATTTTCCCAGCATGCTTTCCTAGTTTTGGCTTCGGTTTTGGTTTTTGTTTTGTTAGTTTGTTTCTTTCTTTTTAATGTGGGACAAATCAGGAACCAGCTTTAGTAAACACCAGCTTTAGTAAACCAATTGTCTGCACCTTTCTTTCATTTAATTTAAAGGAGATTTTGTAAGGTTTTATCAATGGGCTCTTTTCACAAGGCTTAAGTTTCAGAAGGTCATAGGACATTTTTGGACATAAAGTGCTGTAATGTTTTTCCTGTGGGGCAAGTGGGCATGTAATATTGTTTCTGGCTGTTTGACAGAATGAAGAGAGTAGAGGACCTCTTAGTTTATTCTGTCCTGGATCAGTTTGACCAGCACTGTACAGAATGCTTCCATTTAAGTGGTGTGCCATCCTCCAGGCCTGTCGACAGGGACAGTCCCCTGTACAGGGACGTCGACATTCCTGCTTCAAGCCACACAGCTTGTGATGGAGGAAGAGCAATTTTCACAGAAGGCATCAAACAAAAGGATCTGAAGTATGACCTTCAGAAGAGCTGAAAGTCATGACATTCAACAGGGGAGTGCAAGTATGATAGGTAACATCCACACATGCTTCTTCCTGAAGATCTGCTTGGGACTTAGATGGTCATTGTGATCATGTACCCTCATTTGGATGGGTCTGGAGCACAGGTCTTGTGAGCAGCAGCTGAGGGAGTTGGGGGGCTTAGTCTGGAGAAAAAAAAGGCTTAGGGATGTTCTTACTCGCTGTAACTCCCTGAAAATGGGGTTGTAGCCAGGTGGGGGTCAGGCTCTTCTCAAAGGTAACAAGTGACAAGACAAGAGGAAATGGTCTCAAGGTGCACCAGGGAAGGTTTAGATTGGATATCAGGAAAAGCTTGTGCACTGAAAGGGTTGTCAGGCACTGGAACAGGCTGCCCAGGGAAGCTGTGGAAGCACCACCCCTGGAGGTATTTAATGTAATGGTTTAGTGGTGGACTTGGCAGTGCCAGGTTGATGGTTGGACTCAATGATCTTGGAGGTTGTTTCCAACAGTAGTGATTCTGTAGTTCTATTCTCTGATTCTATGTGATTTAATATATTTTCCAAATATTTGCTTAATTTATTTTGGAAGAAATTGTTGACAGTGTAACTCTCTTAGCCATGCACGCACCCACTAGTCTAACTCTTCCTGAATCATGCTTGAACATCTCATGTCAGGACAGAAGGAATCTTTGTCTGAATTGACTCCCTGCTGGCTCTTTGTCCTCTCACAAGCCTCTCAGTCTTTCATTCATTATAGAGCTCTGATGGAAAATAAAGTCAAAACCACATCACCTGAGACTCTGGACACAACCAAGCTTTGCAGTTCAAGCCTCTAAGTTGCAGAATGTGCTGGATAGGTAATAGAATGGAAATGAAGTAATATTTCAATATTTTCATGCTGCCTGCATTACAATTATGATGTTAATTAATTATCTGCCTGGCAGTTAACACCATGCAGAGGCATGGTTTTGGTCGACTTCCTGCTGTTCTGCTAGCAATGAGTAATTAACCTCTCCTCTTCCCTGGGATTCTCTACAAGATGATCAGCGTGTTGATGATATAATTATTATTAATTCAGTTTCTGTGTTTCGTTGACATTGTTAATTACTTGTCGGTAATCAGCTAATGTTTAATCTTCCTTGCTGGATAGCTTCTTGAAAGGCTGCTTGAAATGGTTCAGAGAGGCTTCCCAGCACATTCTCACTCATTGCATCAAGTGGTGGTCTGACCACAATTCAGAGTAAATTATTATCTATATACTACAAAGGGTCTACTGAAGCTGAGGAATTTAGAGATCAAATTAAATTGCTGTTTTCACTGTTATAAGCGAGAATATGTAAAGTGGTTGTCAATAAATCGGGGAAACAAGTGGGATCCCTCTTGGTGCCAACTTTAAAAAAATTGATCTCACTCTACAGAATTGTCAATATAATTTAAAGAGTAAAATTCAATTTAGTTTTTTGTTTTTCAAGGATTAACTGGAAATAACTGTCCATGGCGTTTTTATTTTCAGTAAAAGTGAGAAATCTCTTTCCTAGAATCTTCCCTGACTCTGGAAGCATATGGGTATTGCATGCTATGTAAAAATTCTCTAAGCAAAAGTAGTTTTAGCACAGATTTTAAAGGTAATGCCAAAAGCTGTTGTTTTTTCTTTTTTCCCTGAAAGTGTTACTTAAATCCATATGTCTTTAAGTCAGCTTAGACTGATCTTGTTTCTCACTTCTGTAAACAGAGTGAAAAGTTTAAAAAATATTTTTATAAAATAACATAGTGTAATTTTTTCCACATGGGATTATACACCCAGACATTACTAGTTAATTTTCCTTAAATTCCTAAATCAACATTTATCAGAACATCAAAAAGACATCAGATTATTGGGGTGGAACAGTAAACAATTGATTAAATTCAGGATGCTCCTCTTTTGAGACTGGAACTACCATTGTGTTTCTAGGGAAAATGTATAGCTTACAACTACAATTGCCTGAAGAGACCAGAAATTCTGATCTCTGGCACAACTGGGCTTAAAGTGATTTAGGGGATAGAAAGACTTTGAGAAAAAACAGACAAAGATCTTGAATTGAAAGAAGAAGGTACTTGATTAGAGGGAAATCATATATTTTTCTCTGCCTGATACTGATAAAGTCTCAGTGGTAGAATGTTATTCAGAGTGCAGTATTTTATTTCAAGAAATGGACTGAAATTTCAGAGAACAAGAATGATGAGAGAATACATGGTCCATAAGGAAAGAGTGAATTAATTAGGATTTTCAGCCTGAAGCAGAGAAGTCTGGAGTTCTGTTCACAGTAACAGTCTCATATTTGCTAGGCTTCTGCAAAGATAGAGCTCTTCCATGGTTATGACTGTGAAGGCTAAAATAAAAAGAAATAGGATAACACTGTAGCCAGACATTAGGATTGGATGTTAGGAAAGTTTTCCGGAGTAAGAACAGGCAGAGAAGCACAGCCAGGAGATGTCAGGAGGTAAATTGGTTCAAGGAAATGAAAGCAGAGGAGCTGAGGAACAGGAATAAGGAAAGATTAAAAAGAAGAAGGAAGAAATACCAAACTGGGCAGAATTATGACAAGTAAAGGGAGATGTGTCTGAGATGATGAGGGGATACTTAAGCAGAAGGGGTGATGCAATGAGGAAGAGCAGTCAAGAGAATCCTGTAAGAGCAGTAGGAGATGGGGAAAGCAATAGCATAGGCAAATGGATTGAGAATAAAAAGAAATTTGGGAAATGTTAAAGAAGTAGGAGTTAGAGGAGAAGGACAAATGCAAGCTAGGAATAAGGGACTTGGTTATATTTCAGCTGGAGTCTCACAGAAGATGCTGTAAGCAGTTAAATGGAGATCCTTCCAATACCATCTTAATTCTGAGTCCTAATTGCTTTGCTCTGCAAGAATTTACTGCCAAAAATCTGCTTTTGCCTGAGATTATGCTCAATTTTTGGTTTGAATCTTGAGTTTGGGAAAATTGGAGTCAAACTCACCTGATTCCCCTACTTTATACTTTATCTTGAAGCCCTACAAAAAAACTTATACATTATGCTAAAGGTTTACTTAGAACCACAGTCTCTCCCATGTCAACTAGAAAATTTTATATTTGTACCAATCCCAAACCAGCTGAAAGTCACAGAAAATTTGGGACCAAGAAGTGTCATAAATTTCAGAAAGTGTAATCTCTTCTCTGACTGGAAGTTTTAAACTCAAAGGGTAAATGTCCACTCCTCCTTTGCAAAGCTCGTGTCAAAGCCTGGTCTCTCCAAGATAACTTAGCTGACTCGTGTTACACAGGGTGCTACACTTGAAGGGGAAAGAGAACATTTTTTATTTCCTAAGTTTCACATATAGGTAATATAAATGAGTATGCAGATTGTGGAATGGTTCATATTTTATGTATTCAAGCTCTGGTAATAGGTGGGACCAATATGAATTGTGCTTATGTACCGAAGGAAGCCTGGTTACAAAGGCTGTCTTTGATAACACTCCTCATTTTGTAAGCTGTATGACATGTCAATTTACTGGTTTTGTTTTGGAGACTGAGAAGGTTGGATTGAAGCTTCAAGATCAAAAGAAAGGTTAAAACAGAAGAACTGTTGATTTCTTTCTTCCCCAGGTGTAAATATCCTCACGTAGCAGAGGGTGACACCCTGTATTATGGAAATAGAGATTCCTGTTGTACATTCCTTTTGCAGAGGATGGCTCGGTTGTTATGGTATTTGTCTGCAATGTGGACAGCATGGCTTTAAACATTGCTACACTGCTACAAACACTGTGGATGACCTTGGGAAAATTGTTCAGACCCAGATCCTCAACATTACTTTGATGCCTTGTATTTGCAGGGCTGACGTGATCTAGCAAAGTCTGAATTTCAAATGTTTTCTGTTTAATGAACTGTTTGCAAACACCTTCATGCAGGCAAAGCACAAGCTATTAGGTCATCCACTATCTCTGTTCTTCAACTACATTTTTGGATACTTATTCACTGCTTGCTGTGGTTGATGTCTAACCAGTCACTTCCACAGTATAAAATGGTCTGAGTAACATGCAAAAGAATAAGGTTTGACATTTATACCTGTGTAGTGAATTCAAGGTCAGTATGAACTATTGTCTGTTATGACCTGAGTATATTATTTAAATAATGATATTCAAAGTCCTAAAATAGATTTCCTACAAATCTAGGAAAATTTTGTCTTTAGGCAAAATTCAGCTGCTTCTAATCAAACAAGGAACTCTCCATGAATTTAAAAACCATATTACCTCATTTACACAATATAATGGCAGATGGTAATAAAAAACACTGTCAATAAAATATATATTGACGATTCAGCTGAGAAGACTTTCTTTTTTTTTTTTTTTTTTTTTTTTTTTTTTTTTTTTTTTTTTTTTTGTTTTTTTTTTTTTTTTTTTTATCTAGTTGTGATATAGTCTTTTTTTGGTTGCTCAAGAAGAATCTCCTACCAGCAGGAACTGGCAGTTTACAAAGGTTTTAAAAATGTCTCTTGTTCTAAGTTATAACCTTAGGAATGAGACTCTGAGAGTCAGGCTGTGCATTTGACCCTCCATTACTGCAGCCAGAGCCACATCACCCTTTTTTTCTCAGACAAGGTCTCTGTCACTCTGTCTTCAGCACAGTCTACACTACAAGAAGCTTTTTGCTCTATTTATGTAGCTTTTACCAGCATAGCTCATGGTGCACCCCAGGGAATGTATAGTCCTTTGTCAGTATAAGTACATCTACACTGGGGCTTTGGGTAGAGAAGAAGGGACTTCCTTCAGATCCTCAGAAAAACTATTTCCCATAATTTCATTATTTCACATTTCCTGTTACCAACTCCCCTAATAAAGCATACCTACCACAGGGGTATTCCTGAACTTCATCATTTCACTAATTAATTAGAAATATTCTTATAATTTTTGGATAAAAATTATGATTGATCAGCTTATATCCATATATTCTGAGCCCAAGCAGTTCTGTTTGCTCTGTTGTGTGACCTAATGAAATTTGCACTGTGCTGTTCCTATAGGATTGGTCTTTCCATTTTTTCAGAGCAATAAAAATTAGAGACTTCAGTTTTTAATTTGTGGGAGTTTTTGGATGGTAAATATTCTGACTGTGATGGCTTTTAGAGCATTAAATGCCATATGAGCATCACAAATACAAATGAGATCAAGGTGAAAAGTTAGAAACAAAATTAAGTGGTTGAAGAGAAAAATCTAGCTCAGCCTTGCTAGTTCTGGATACAAAATGTGGAAAAGCAGAAAAAATCAGAAAATTTCAGCTCACAAAAGAATAGTTCACACTTGCTGCCTGTTTCTCTAATGGCCCAGGTTTAAAGATGTGACAGCAGAATTCCTTTTGAATTAAGATTTGATGGAAAATCCTCATCTTTTTCCTTCAGTCTCTCACCTTCACAGTATCAAGAGTGATGTTTTTGGAGGAGAAGCTGATAATGGCTTAGAATGCCAGCTGAGAAAGCCCAAGGGATTTTATTTGCAGAAGGGCACTGGACATGCTTGACAGAAATGCTCCAGTCCCTTCATCATCTTTGTCACCCTGTGCTGGACCCACTCCAGGAGCTCGGTGCCTCTTGTCCTGAGGACCCCAGAACTGGACACAGCACTCCAGATGTGGCCTCACCAGGGCTGCAATTATTCATCCTGACAATTTAAGTTGAACATGTAGAAATAAGCCTTGAAATATCAAGGTGCTAAAGGCACATCTGTATGTTCAGGTGTATGGTCAGGCCAATTCTTTCTGGTGGAATTATTCAATTCACACAATTCCCATTATCCCACTGAGCTGAAGACACAATGGAGAGAAAACCAGCTTTTTCTGTGACTGTTCAGCTGAATTGATAACTCAATAAATGCTGTTCTTGATTAAAAAAATAAAATTACATTCACACCTAGTATTATCTGCAGTAGTAAACACTAATTAAACAATTAAATCATTAGGAATAAATTAATTATGTCCATGCATCAGGTCTTCCTAATGGATGGTGGACAAGATGATTGGAAAAAGGTCATGGAATAGTCCAGTGAAGGGACAATAATGTTTGGATGAGAGTTTTAGCTGGATGGAAAATCTAAAATATATTGTAATGTATGTGGGGAAAGTAGCAAATGTTCAGATACTTCCTGAGCACCTGTCTGCAAGCACGAGGGCTGAATCTATGGTCTGACCTTGCTTTTGTGGCTAAAAGGGTGACTGAATTGGGTCCACTTCTGCCCTCTCATCTACAGAGGGAATGGGCTGAGTGTGGGTTGTGGTCAGGGCAGGGAAACATTTTTTAAAAAGTTCAAATCTTATTTAATTCTCATGACAAATTGAGAAAAACAATGAAGTGTAAGGTGCATTAATTATTGCCTGCAGGCATCTAAAAGAGAGCACTCAGAGATTTCATCTGATCAGCTGCAAAATAGGTTAAGATTATTAACCCCATCCCACAAGTGGGGTCTGATCCTCAAGGTCACACAGTATGTCAGTAACAGAGTCAAATAAAAAACATCCAGCAGGCTCTTGCTCCGACCACAGTACTGCCACACTCATTACAGTGTACAGATAGCATACTGTAAATTCCTGTGAAAAGAAACTGTAGCTTTATTACTTCAATAATCTCAAAATCTAATTCTGATTTTCCTTGTATGGGGTCAGTGCTATGAATCTGTCTCATCCAAGTTGGTTTCTCTTCAATTTTTCAATCTGGCTTGTCTAGGGAGACAGGGTGACATTTCTCCTTGGTTTTTCTTTTTTGGTTTCTTTTTTTTTAAACTTCTTTTTCCTCTGTCACAACTCTCTAAAACAATACTTTAGAAAATGACAGAGAAGCAGCATTTGTAAAATGTCATGATCACAAACAATCAGAGTGATTGTGTGCTACATTTATTGTACATCAATGTCCCCTGTCATCAGCTGCCTTTTGAAACTACACAAGTTCACAAAGTGAAGCAGGACTTGCTCTTAAAGTGAGTTGTCCTAACAACTTTTTGCAGTCCCTTGTTTTTGCAGTAGAGCTAGAGCTGAGCTAATTATTTAAATCCTGCATTAGGAACTCTCACTTTTTATTTCAGTGAGTTGTTTGTAGTTGTTTGCAATTATTTGCCAAGCATTTTTGTCTGGTCTTAATCCCTTCTCTGGCAATTCATTACTGAGATTGTCTGACCCCAGTGATGTGATTTTCTTTCTGCTTCTAGACTGGGTGTACTGGTGGGGTTTTTTTTGTGTTTGTTTGTTTGTTTGTTTGTTTAAAAAAGGGAACAGTAATGAATTGCCAAATTTGAAGCCAAAATATCAGCTAACTTGCTACTACTTTCACAAATTAGCTGTGTCAGTCAGAATCTGTGGGTATAACAAACAACAAATCTCCCAAATCAAAATAAAATCACACTTCTTGCTTTCACAAAAATACAAACAAATCCATCCAAAATGCCATCTGTTCAAGCATTTTAGCATAGCTAGTGTCTTTGATCCATGACTTTTTTTACATTATCTAAAACACTCAGGAGTCGGAACAGGCATAAGTCTTTCCTAAGATTTCCAGTGCATTTTTAAGGCAAAGAATTAAGGAATGAAGAAATTGGCATCTTAAATACGTGATGATACTTCTCCTTCTGACATCTTAAAGATGTGGTGCTGCTTTTTGTGGTATCTTGAACACACAGTAGTTCTGTAATTTACACAAGTGAACTATGCCACTTCTCCTTGTAGCATAACTTACTTGTAGTCTTTATATTGCATCCCAGGCACATGTGATTTCAGAAGTAAATGGGAAGGATGGTTGTGATCTAGACAGCTCACTGCAGTTTAGTCCCAGCTCTCTTGGAGGTGATTTCCATTCCCTGTAAGCTCAGCACCCCAGAGCAGTGGGGACACTGCTGATAGAATTGTTGGGCTGATCCTTGGCATTGGAAGATTTCCAGTGATGGTTTCTTCCTGTAGTAATATGCTTCTGCTTCTGGAAGGATTCATCCAGGAAAATAGAAATTTTTGCACAAAAATCTGGAACTGTGTCTCACACTTGTGTCACAAAAATCCCAGTAGCTGCATTTCTGTAATTATTTTCCAGGAAAGACTAGCATGGTAATGACTTCAACTTGAAATTTGCATCTGTCCTGTAATAAATACCTTGAGAAAAGCCTTATCTTTGTATTCATATTTGTGCCCTTAATTGCAATCAATATGGTGTGAAACAATTTGATTCCTGCATATACTGCATTATCTACTATAAGAATAAACTACAGTGCAGATTATGCAAATGCTGTTATATAAGGGTAGCAGTTACTGCAGTGTCTTCCCTGGTATATATCAGTGTACTGTAGCAATTAAACAGTATAGTGAAACCATAGCAATTACCATTCTAAATTATAATAAGCAATTCAATATACACCATAGGATAAATCATTTCCTTATAGCAACCACTGTATATGTGCTTCGGTTTTTATTCTAAAGCCCTTATTACTTGTCATCTGAACACTGTGCCATGTGATTTATACTGCATGCTTGTACTTTCAATGCATATTTATTATATGACTTCTGCAAAAAATGCCTATAATGATTGTAACTGTGTTAACTTATTATCAGTTTGCAGCGATATCCTAAAAAAAGAAATCCATGGTGTGGTGGGAAGAAGAAGTATCCTTTGAATTATTTTTTGTATTTAAACCTACCCAGAACTAGACATAACCTTCACATAATCTGAAGCTTAATAAAGCTAGCTCCCCATAATTTTAGGGGATTTAATTCAGAATCAAACACATGAACTACTAAGTTAAATTCTATTCCACTTTAGAATCAGCTCTCTTTCTAGCTAGTAAACAGATTCCCTCTAAAACTTGTGCATGATTTTAATTACAGATAAGTTTCTCTTTAAAGGCTACAGCATTCATGCTCAGGTTGCTAAGCTGAATTCAATACATCTATATGTTAAAGGTAGCAAGCTAATGTGTAAACAGGGAAAATATTGGAACCAATTGCTGTTAATTTGGTTTTGATCAATTCACATTGACTGGACTTTACATGCAAATGAGAAGTGTGTTGGGTTATTCCATCTGGAAATAGCTGAGATAATGAACTCTTTAAAAAATAAATTAAAAAAAAAGAATAAATGAAACTGCAAAAAGAGAAGGTGGAAAGACCTATGTTCAGAAAGAGAAGCAAAGAATTACTGAACAATTACAACTTAGTAAGCTTAGTGTAGTACAGATTTATGGAGCTGTTTTGTAGAGGCTCAAGATGGCAAATTCTAGATCTTATTTAGAGTATCATTATTTCTTATGTGTTAGGGCTACTAAAAATAGGTTGTCAAATTTAAAATAAATTTGAAAACTGTGTAGACCAGATAAATGTGGAAAAGCAAGTATAAAGCAAAAATAGACAAAGAAGGAAAAAAGAATAAATGTGGAAGGTACCATTTGGTAACATCAAATCTCCACAAAAGATTGTTTTATGGCTGGATACCCGGCCAAAAATATGTCCTCTTTTTTAACTTCACAGTCCCACCAAGGTAGATAAAATATTTTGCATTCATGGCAGTTGAGCTTTTAGGAGAATAAGGGAGCTTTTAATATCCTAATGACCTGAACAGCACAGCAAAACACATGAAGACACTTCTTTGAACATTAAGTCTTTCCTCAGTACTAATATTACCTTAAATGACCCAGAAAGGGAAGTAACCAAAACTGTGAGGAGCTGTAAAAACAAGGACATAGGTATATTTAGTTGGTTAAGTTAGAAACATGACAAGAAATTAGCAAATGAGATGAAGTCTTGAAAAATGCAGAGTTGGACACTAATCCAGAAGGAATATACCCAAAGCAGATCTCAGATGTGGAGAAAAAAAGCTGGAAAGTAATAATTACCCTGAAATATATTACACATGAAATTATGTTCTTAGAAGTACATGGGTTTCAGCACAATATTTCAGCTCATGGTTAAATGGGGGAGTTCCACTTAAAGAGGTGTAAAAAGGAAACAGCCATTGAGGGTATGAGAAAGTTGGCAGGTTGTATGGCTCAGTCTGCAGCTTCAGCATCATCTCATTTGGAGCAGGGACTTTGCTTGGGAGCAGGACTGATATGGTAGTTGTAATCAATAAACAACTGATTCATCTGGTTTGTGTGCCAAATTAATATATTCACTGTGTTTCAGTTATTATTGCTAACTTCCAAAATGCCAACCACGCCCTCAAAAGATCAGAGATGTATAAAATGGGTGTGGCCTCTTATTATCATAGCCTTCTCTTCAACAGCTTGTGAGGGAAGATTCAGTTATGAGAATACAGGACTATTTCATCAAAAAATGTCCAAGTCAGTTCAAATGTTCTTGAAACACTTGGTTAAAAAAGTTTAGAGAACTGATCTTTTAAGTTGTTTTTGGTCCTCCCTGTATTTTTTACATAGAAGTCCTACTGGGTTTTTGCTTTCTTCATGCTGACAGTCTGCAGGCTTATAAACTAGCTGATTTTCCTGGGTGTGGATTCAGGTGGCATACAGCAATGAAAATTGTGTGGATAGCTCTGAGCACTAAATTCCATTTAGCTAGAAAATAGGCATAGTTTAAATAAAGCAAACTGAAGGATTGGATCATGCCTGTGCGTGTCAACCCTGATATACAGTTTCTATCTTTTTGCATGAGAGGAAGAATTCATCTCTGTCATCTTGAGCACTCTGCTAAGGCTGCTGGCAAGGCATCTCTGGAGTTTGTGTTATGGTGCAGGTTTTTGTCTGCTGACCTAGACCATAACCCTCAAAATTCACAGGCAGGTCTATTAAGGCTTCTGTTGGGATACTTGTGACAGAGCAGTAACTCTGTTTTATGATTGCAACACTGAACGCTTTCAGAATGGTTCTCAAGTTTGAGGCAAAATGACCAATATCTAGGACACAGGAGAGTTAGCATAACTTCTAAAGAATATTTCCATGAAACACCTACTTCATGGGTCTATGTGGTGTTGTGTGTGGCTCTGGAGAGTTCCTTGACTCGTTTTCAGATGCCTCACATTTACATTGAATTTCTTGGGTGTAAATGCTCTCTCCTGAGGTTTTGTAGGTTTCCATAGGATCTACAAAGTAGAGGATAAGGACAGAAGAAAAAGGTCTGTCTGGTTTGCTGTCTATTTATTCCATTGCTTCAGAGGAAAGGTCCTTGTGGTAGCTGTCCATGCAGGTTCTGAGGAGTTATTATTGTGGTCATGCTGCCAGGGAGGGATCTGTTTCTGTAGCGTTAGGAATAACAAAATACTGTTTTGTAATATGAACCTCCTTACAACATAAAAAAAAAAGATGTCCTGGTCCTTCTGGAACTTTCTTAAGATATAAGTGATAATATCTTCTACAAGAAAGATATTATGGTAGTAACAATGAAAAATCTTTGCTGATATGCCCCAGAATTTACAATCTTTATAAAGAGTTTCTCTGGAATATCCTTCGTGTGGACCTCCAGACTCTTTTGGCAGTGTGTCCTATTTGTGACGTTTGTGCTGTGTCATGGATACCAGTTCTCCAAGCTTGCTGAACTTGCTGAATGTTTTGGGCAACCTCTTTGGTCCACTTAGTGCCTGATCTATTCAGTGAGTTCTGGAGAAACTATTAGCTAATCCATCCTCAACTGGATTTAATTGGAATGATAATTTGTGGGCTGTCCTTAAACCTCCTCTGTCCCTTTGGATGTCACCTTTCTTTCCATCAAAGGTGATCGCAATCACTCGGTTTTTGAGACAATGACTTCTGGAATCTCAAATCATAACATGGCCTTTTCCTGCCAGATTTTTTTATTTTCCATCTGCAAGTTGTTAGCCTCAGTGGCAGATTTTAACACAACCAACATTCTTGTTTCCTTTTTTACTTTTCTTTCTCTGCTTATGTCACCCTTTCTTATCACATGTTGTCTCATGGACTTGCATCTGGATTAAAAACATCAAAAAGTTCCACTTGTTTTTGAGGTGATAGCCTTCCTCATCTGCTGCTGCAGCAATGATTAATTGATCTGAACTACTGGTCAGTCACTCCTTATGCTGTGTTCATACCACTAGTACTTGGTAAATATATGGAAGAAATGTGCAATCCATTTGTGGGGTTTGCCATGGCGTGTCACATTCCAGATTCTGCTTTTTCTGTGGATTTTGGCCTTCAGGCCTCAGTGTTTCCCCAGGCTGAGATTCTTTGATCTTAGTATTATGGGTTCCTTGTTTGTATGTTTGGTCCCAAAACACTTCTGGACTAAGTGATATCTTTTGGTGGAGAAATTCTCATTCTTTTGTCTAAAAGCAATTTTAGTTTTATGCTATAATTGGTTGTAGTGTCTTGTGTCCTTTTACCATGGAGCCAAATCCCACCTTGATTTTCTTGTCTGTGAATGGCCTTGCATGATTGGATTTTTGCCTTAAATCAATCAGATACATTTCTCTTTCTTGGTTTTGCTTTTCTTTTTTTTTTTTTCTTCCATTATTTTTATTTTCTCTCAAAAAAATTTCCATTTTCACTCACTACACAACTACTAAAATTAGAGCCAGGAGCTGAATCAGCAATTGATAACTTTGTCTCTTTTCCTAGTACTTTCTGCTTACAGATGGTCTGATAGCCTACACCTTTCCCCCCTCAAAGGCTCATCTTTAACCAGTGTCATTGTTCCAGTATTACTGCTTGGTTTGGTGTTTTTTTTAGTCGACTTTGCTATTTTTGGGTTTTCCTTCACACAAAGACCTTCTTCCAATGACTGCAGTTTATAGGGGGATTTATTTATAATTATTTTATTTCTAGGTAGACTGGGGGAGTAGATTGTCTTATATTGCCAGTGTCATTTAAAATAGCAATAGTATAAAGCAAAATAAGGTCTTTTAATTTTTAGTGACATTTATGGTATTTTTGAATGCATTATGCCCTTGGTGAAACCCTTGTTCTGTTAATAGAATGTTTTCTTATTTCTTCCCCCCTCCCATAAAAGTTTACTTTTAATAATTTTGTAAACCTGCGGCAAAATATAGGTGCCAGGCCTTGAAAGTCTTTTACAGTGGTTTTTTAACAATGTACATATTGTAGGTATGTGATTTTTCACTGGTAAATGAAAATGCCAGGAACTTACTACAGGTTACTACAACTTTGCCTGCAATAACTTTAAATCCCATTATGATCATCTCATTTTGCAGCATGCTGTGTTTCTAGGAGCAATATATCAAGGGTATAGCATGCCAGTTACTATCCTTGGGAGTAAAGATTTCAGAGCAAATAGAGGAGAAGGGAAAAGGCAGCAGAAGAGGAGTGTTTAAGCCCTGGGTCATCTACTGGGATTCCCTAGCTTTCCCTGTATTGTGTAATATATAATTTAAATTCATTTACACTGAATCCTTTTGTAATGCTTTGTCTGTGGTTCTACCAGGGAAGAAGAGGAGGAGGAGCCACATGAGGGAGTCACAGCTTCTCTGGGGGTAGATGTGTTACCCAGGGCCTGAATATGCTTCAGGATGTTCCATATTTTATATAAAGTAGTAGCCTCACCATGGGAATTCAGAGCAGTGCATGAGATGCTCTCCAGCATTAAAGGTGGTGTAAAATGCAGATAAAGAGAGCAACAAGCAATAGAGCTTGTTGCTCTATTGCTTGTTGTCTCAATTCTACAAATTGAGAAGGTCAATTATCATATTTATTCTCCATAAGCATGGTTTTTTACATGTCTTATGGCCTTGACTCTCTTTCCATCTTTTATGTTTTTGAGCTGATAAAGGAATGAATTCCAGAACTATGCAAAATCTTGCTTGAGTTTCAGACTCTCTAACATGCAAACCCCTAGACAGCTATCTGCTGTTGCTCCAAAGTGAAATACATTCAAACTACTCTGGGCTCTTCAATACATAAGGATTTATCTGCTTTGGGAACTGACTGTGGTTTACTTTCTTCATGCTGAAAACATTGCAGAGCATGGTCACTTTCATGGGCAGAATCAGGATAACATCATGAAGGGCTGCTCTGAAGCACTAGGATAGTTTTCAATGCATAGAATTAACATTGGCAAAAGTAAGGAAAAATGATTACTAGAATGAACTTGAACCTGCAGTGCCTTCTTGAGGGTTATCAGAGTGGTGGGTTTGTTTGCTTGTGTTTCAATGCTGATTCCAAACCTTGTGTTGGTTCAAGAGATTGAGGTGAATGAATTGCTTATGGGGGTTTCTTAACTTTTTGATTCCATCCCAATGGGGCAGCGCTATGCAGTTGGTGAAAATATACCTCCATTAAAAATTTGGAACATTATAAGAAGAAAAGAGAATACAGTGTTTAGGATAAATCTAGACATAGCAGCTTCATTCCCTCAACTTCAAACTGTTGTCTTTCAGTTTTGATGAGAAATCAAGGTTTTTATCTGTATTTCCAAATTTGGATTTTTTAAAAATAAGCACCTAAATCCTTTAAGTATATCAGATTGTTTTGGGGTTTAAGAGCTTTTTCGTGCTCATTTTACAATGGTAGCAGATATTTTTACATTTTAAAACCTCTCTTGTAGCTCAAACATTCCAGCACTGTGTATTTGAAAGTGAAATAGTCAGCAAAACTAAAGCTGACATTATGGATATCTTTTCTTTGCCAGAATTGAGGGACTTGCATGAAGTGATGGGGAGATTTGAGAGAATGCAATGTTATATACAGGCTTTTCATAATTTTGAATAAATTAGTCAAATACTTTTTCTTATATCTCTTTAAATAAAGAGCATAGAGCATCTTCAACAGTTTATCCCCATTATGGGGAATAGCTTCAGGGCTGTGTTTGAGAATAAAGGAACACAGGTCTCCTTTCTTAGGTGGCCTGCAGACTACCTGCTGCTGGAAGCTTGTGACCAGCTTTGTTTCTGGCTTCTGAGATGAATTATTCCTTCCACATTGCAGGCAAGCTTCTGGTACAGGACTGCTTTTTCCCCAAAGACTGGCTCAAAGTTCTCAACTTTTTGGATTGGCTTTGTTACCCCATCACAAACTTATTAATATAAAAATCTCAATTATGTAATATAGGGAATATTGCTGTGAAAGCTGTATGAAATATTCGAAGTTAAAAGCAAAGTCAACACCTTGGCCAGACTTCCCCGGTAAGACCTTTCATTGCAAATTGCTGTTGATGGAAGAACTGCCACTGCAAAAAACCAGATCTCTTATCTTGTCTCTGTATCTCCCAGAGCTTCATCTTTGAAGCTGATACTTCAGCCCATAGTCCCTGGGGATGATGTCTACAAAATGGTCCCAGCTTCACCCTATCTGTCTCATCTCACTGCTCATCTGCTGGGGAACATGAGCTGAATCAGGACAGCAAAATGACCCAAAATTTATACTGTGCTTCTTTTAGCTTCCCAGAGGAACTGGCTTTAACATATGACAAAATCAGTGTAGCAGCCTGTTGTAAGAGACAGAAACACCAAGACCAATTTTAGACTATAATGATGAAGTTTAAATGTCCTCAAAATACCATTAAATGTTTATTTTTCCTAATATACTATAAAAAATATAGACTTGAACATTGTTGTTAGTTGATACGGTGAAACTGATAACAATAATCCATTGAAGGATATCTCCGTGCTAAATCCTTTTGTAGAGAATTTTCACTTTATTTTTTTTTCTTTCTTTTCCAATTACGCATTTTCATTCTTCTAATACATTAAAAAAAGGTTGGACTCCT
Source organism: Phylloscopus trochilus trochilus (assembly GCA_016584745.2). Classification (NCBI taxonomy): domain Eukaryota; kingdom Metazoa; phylum Chordata; class Aves; order Passeriformes; family Phylloscopidae; genus Phylloscopus; species Phylloscopus trochilus. The sequence goes on from WQNJ02000007.1 coordinate 5,324,146, forward strand.
TAATAGGTGTCTGCACAGCATGTGGCCTTGACAGAGCTAGGAACAGCAATTGCTATGTTTTTAAAATGGAATGCTTTGTAAATTGTTAGATTAACCACCATTTTAATGTAATTTTTTTTTGCAAGTATTGGTTTGATAGTTCACAATAACGTGTAAATGTTAAATTAAGCTAACCTATTTGTTTTTGTCCTGGCACAATTTCACAAAATATAAAACCATTTTTATAACAGCATGGGGCTAATACACTGATTATCTTTCCATGTAGAGTCAGAAAAAGGCAAATCGGGAAAGAAGTCTGTGAAGATTTTTGTAATGGAATAAGCTTAAAAGTAAAATTTCATGCCAAGCAATTTACACTGTATTTTTCAGTCTCACGTCGTAGTTGTAAATGAAACTTATTTTCAAGTCTTTTCATAGAATAATAGAATCATAGAACAGTTTGTGTTGGAAAGGACCTTCAGGATCATCTCATTCCAAGCCCCCTGCCACGGGCAGGGACCCCTTTCACTGGACCAGGTTGCTCAGAGCTCCATTCAGCCTGGCCTTGGATGCTTCCAGGTGAGGGAACAACCAACACACAATTGGTCTGTTCTCAGATGTCCCCACACACATAGATGGACATGTACCATTCCGTATACTTCATGTATACTTTATTTTCTGCATCAAGACGAAATTTTTAAAGAAAAGCTTTATCCAGAAGAAACAGTGATGTGGCGGAACTTCAGAACTTCAGGAACTTCTAGTCCTCTTGCTCTGGGCAAATCTTTCTATAATTTTTGAAGTAATTCTTTTATTAATTACTTCACTGTGTTCACACAGGATTGAGTACCCTCTGGAAGCAACTTTGGCTGGTGGCATCCCTCAGGCTTTTTTTTGTTTCTCAAATATTAAGTTATGACTCCCATTTCAGGCAAAGCCTAGAGGTATAAGTAATCCTCAAGCACTGGTTTTGAGTAATCAGGTCCAGTTTGTATCCCCTGAAAGTGGCAGAATTAGTTTTTCAGCTGAGTAGTGCATCAGTGAATCTTACCTTCATCTACCTTCATCTTCAGATAGATTCAATCATAGACCTGTAGCTAGCCATGGTACTGTTCAGCTTCAGAAAATATAATATTTTTATTGTCACTGCACACCTGCAGGCTCAGTTCAAGTCAGCTGTAGGTGAAACAGTAATAGAAGGTTACAAAAAGGGAGAATGCCTGAGGGCACAGGCATTCTGATTTTTCCAGACGAGGCTTAGGTAGATCTGATGTTGTCCCAAACATCATAGGGAGGTTTCTTTATGGGTTACAGTGGATTCATCCCATAAAAGAGAGGTGCACAGGCAGATAGTGTCAACTATTCCATTAGTAACTGACCTCTTCTTTAAGCATGATAGACTTTGTGTTTATCCTTCCTGAAAGAGCTCCCAAAAAATTCATATCTCAGTCCCTGGTATCTCAGGGACTCCTCATCTCTGCTGGCCAGGGCTTGGTGAAGTCCAGTGACTGGGAACTGAGGTTAGAGAAATTCAGTATGCAATGCCCAACCTGTGAAAACCATAAATGCAGGGGAAACCAGTATGGCACCAGCATGACTGCTGCACCTTTTTAATACCTTGGCCTGTGAGCATACAGAAGCAGCAAGTCAGGTCATGCAATTACAGTCGGCCCTTCTGGTCCTTGTCCTGAGGGACTCTGGTCTCAATTACAACTCTTGCAATTCCCCAGAGAGATCTTGCCAGTTTACCTTCACACTGTGACCTCACTGATGAATGTACTCAATGCACAACTAAACCTCTGTGATGGTGTTGTTTCTTCTCTATCACCCAGAGACTTGCTCTTGAGGGGTCATGACAACAAGCAGGTGGAGCCACAACTCAGGTGGCATAGGTGATTCTATCAAGTGTTTGATAGAACTCACTTTGGGGGCTGAAAAGTTTCCTTGCAGACCTAATTGGAAGGAAGGCCTGAAGATCTGTTGTCTTTCTTTGCAGCATGGAAAATGGTTTGTCTGCCGGACACATCAAATAACGCCTGCATCATTTTTGGACTCCTGACTCAGTTCCTGCTTGTTGCATGCATTCCTGTTTCAGAGGAATAGAGACAAAATCTTCTAACATTTTTCTGGTGTAGTATCAGACTGTCTGAATGACACATTTACCACCAGGGAGATGAGAAGAACTAGAGTAATTTCTCTCCTAAACTTCTGTAAAGCTCATTAAAAATTTTTCTTACTTTCAATCGCATGCTGACCACCAGTTAGTGAAGGATGGAGTAGTGTGCTCTGCATTGACTAGAACTGACTGATTTATTAAAACTGTAATAAATTTTTACATCAGCATTTCTTAATAGTAGTGTCAGATCATGAAACACTGTATTTTCCTCATGTTCATGGAATGGTTTTGGATTATTTAGCTTCAGGAAGCATGGTGGAAGCTATTGCACTAAATGCTAGAGGAAACTTTGATCCATCAGACACTATGACATAGTTTGTTCTGAAAAATCTGTGTCTTATAATCATGAAGAGCCCAATCCAGTGCCGGTTCAAGAAAACATGATGGGTTTCACTCATCATAGGAAACCAGGAGCCAAAAGCATTGGGTGGTTCTTGGACCTGGTACTTTCCTCATCTTCTGTTTCTCTTCACAAGGTCAGTAGCAGGACAGATTGATGAGGAAACCATGTTTATTTTATCATTTGCAAATTTTAATGCCAGCAGCAAGTTCTTGGGCATACTGTGGGCTAGGAATGTGGTTAGAAAACAATCTGGGGTGGTTTATGGGGAACATCATGATTTTTTTCTTTTCCATTCTACAGCTCAAGTGTTTGCTCATCAGTAAATTGATTAATTGGACATATTTGAGTATGTTTTCACAAAAATGTTTCAGCTATATGATGCCACTCCACACACTTTTTTTCCCTGCAAACTGCCATCATCAGTGATTTGGAAGTGTAGAAAATAGTATTATAAGGGAACAGATGCGAACAAAAGGGGTGAAATTGAATGTATTAGTATTCAGCGGTCTGCTTTTGATTACCTCTGACTGGAAAATATTTGGAAGCCACCAGGGTCCCCTCAAGTGTTATGATTTCGTAAATTCAGCCCTCGTGTGTTGGGATTCAGGCTCCCTTATTGAAATTGAATTGATATTTTGTAAACTTCATTTGTGAATAATGTGATCTGACAGGGACAAATGCGAGGGAGAATTGTTTTCAAACCTTCTCCAAATGAAACTTATTATTGGGTAAATACGGATTTCTTTGTCTCTTTTCCTCTCTTTCTATCCTGAGCGTCTTCATGGCCTGAATATGTATCAACTTTTCCAAGGTAATTGAATTGATTCAGTCATGTGTGGGCAACAGAAATGGGCAATAGAATATATTCCTGATGGGGAAAAATTGAAAAGTAGAAAGATTTCTACTCAGGTGCAGGGCTGGGAGGGTCATAGTGCTATCAGAGGGGAGAGACACGCAGGAGCTTCTTTCTGATTATCTCAGCTTTGGCCATTCTCTCCCTCAATAATCGCCCTCTGATATAACGCCGGCTTTCCAATTTTGCTGGCCAGCACCAAGCCTCAGATGTGTTACATATTAATTTCCCTTTGCAGAAAATTTGCCAAGCTTTAGCTCAAATTCAGTTAGTCGGATTGATGAAAGTGGCAAAAGGATACGACATTTACTGATTCTCCCTTTTCACCTTTGATTAACTCAACCTGTGAATTATTCTTGCCCTGTCAGTGTGCCATTAAACGAGCTGGGACCAAGGTTGCAAGTTCATACTTTCTGATGTAACTGAGAGAAAATGCGTTGAGCCATGATTTGTCTGACAGAGACCTAGGATCATTTCAATGCTCTGTTGCCATTATTTTAACAGGTCAACCCTTGGTGAAATAAAGAAACAAAAATAAACGCTCCATCTTCTACCCCATAATCTTAATTTCTAGCTCATATCTCTGGCACCTGCTGGTTCACAGTGGTTCTCTCGTGGAAGAAGTCATTGTCCTTGTTCCAGATGGACTGGAAAGATCCATCCCTCCCTCTATGGCTTGATATTTTTGAATTAAATCTTGCTAGTCTGTAGTGTTTGTATCCCATAGGGATTGCTGCCACAGGCTGGAATCTATGTACTTTTTTTTCCCTCTTTTTGTTTTTGTTCTGCCACCACATTTCAGGTTTGATCTCTTCTGGAAACATCAATCCCTGGTGCTTCATAGTGCTATAGCATTTCACTCTGTCAATGAAACTGAAGAGAGAGAACTTCCTTCCCATGTCTTCCTTTGTTACTGCACTGCTTTGACAAATCACATCCAGGTTTTGGCTGCTTTTTTAACTTCAAGAGAGTCTTAATTTGTTTCTTGTAAAGTTCAGGGGTTTTTAGATGGTGCAATGGAAACTTTAATGTTGCCATTACAGCATGTTTATTGTGGAAATTGTCAGTTTTGATTGTCAAGTTAGGCAACGTGTTTAAAACACATTTTCCATAATGATGTTGGGCATGTATAGAGACTTTTCAACATTGTAGATGTGCTTCAATTTGTGCAGCATTGGTGACTGTGGCCTTGAGCAAAGAGGAAAGATTTGGGTTAAAGTTGCAGGAGGCAATGAAGCAATAACTTTTCCTCCTATGTCTTCCAGCAAAAAGTGTGCCATGAATAATTTGCCCTCTGGACCTTGCAGTAAGGATACATGGCTGGCAAACCCATCCAGATTTGTCTATCTCACAGTGTCCTCATGCTGTCAGGAACTCATGGAAAACACCTCCATCCACTTTTCGTGGTTTTTGAGTGATCTCAGGATCTGAAACAACAGTGAAACACAGTGAGAGTGGTTGCTGTCATTAGCTGACCTTTACATGCTAATTCTGGCAAATCATTACTAAACACAGGAGAGATGTGGATTTGGTTCCTTCTGTGCATGACTCAATAGATTTTTTACCAGAAATGCTCTCTAAGAGATTTATAAAAATATTCCTGTTTCCTTTTTTATTCCTCCTATAAACTATGTTTCTGGTTATACCCAAAGGCACAATTTGGAGCGTATCTAATGAGAATTCTCCTATCCTTTCTTAAGTGCATAACAGCCATTTGCAAATTATGCGCTTCAAGACATCCATCACAGCCCTGAAATACCTAGTTTTAAAGTATCTCCTTTCTAGGAGAACTGGAGTTGTACTCAGAGCTGCAGACTTGTCTGCCTCAGTCTTTTCTGTATAATATATATATCAGCTTACAGCTGTTGAGTAGAAAGAATTGTTGAAAGTAGAGAGCAGTGAGGAGAGGAATTGGTGTGCTGAACTCTCTGGGAAGGGTTTCCAGCTGACATGCAGGAAATATTGCTCGTGGCTCTTCCATCACTCAGTGAACACAATTGGCTTTCTGTAATTTTCCACAACCAAACTGGGCTTCCCCAGGTCAACAGCCCGGATGTACAGAGTCGTCAAGACAAAGCATAAAACCCCCTTGCAATAACCCGTGTGACTGAAAGTGTAATGTAGACATACTCCTAACAGCCATTCCTTGTAGAAAGTCACCTTTGGAAAGTACTAAAATCACTGACCATTAATAATGAGGCCTACATTGCAAATTAGGTTATTTTAAATACATCAAAAACTTTCTGAAATAGAAAAAAAAAAAAAAGAAGAAATTATATATGTCATGGTAATGTTTTCTATCTTTATATAAGTTATTAATTTGTATACTTAAAAAAAATTGAGTCTGCTCATAGGAACGCTTTATATTCTCTCAGGCTTAAAAGAGCTCTAGCTATGGCCTGCTAACTCTTATGGCCATGAAGAATGCATGTCTTGGTTATAAATGGTATCCACTTTAGCTTCATAGCTTAGAGCTGAATAAACACAGAATCACTGAATTGTACTCAATGGCTCTGTTTATACTGTATTTTGTTAGCATCTGACATAAATCAAGCGTGATTTGATTGACTATACCCAAAGTAGAGCTGGAATAAAATAATGAGGGCGTTTGTTAGCTGAGCTGCCAGTCTTTAGTAGTAATGACATTTAACGTAATAGGTAGCTGGTAGGTTAAAATGTGCTTTTTATTTGTTGTACACACATTTTATAAAAGAAAGATGTAGTAAAGCCCAGGGTGCAATTTTTCACACCACCCCTCCAGATAGGAAGCTAATTAAAAACAAGGCAAAAAACTGATCATGAATGAATGCATTGGCCATTGTTTAGTGTTATACAGAACTGTACAAAAAAGATCATTAAATTCCATTCATCACTTTGGCTTTAAATTGATGCAAAAGACTTGTGCTTCTGTGCATAAGGTGGAGGCTAAGTAGGAAGGGTATTAAATCAGTTTGAGAGTCTTGGGGAAGAAAATATTTAGCAAGAGAAATAATAAAGGACAGAATATGATAACATTGCTGTAAGGAGTGTTAGCTCATTTGTTTTGAATGCAATTCTGAAAGGTCAAGATGGAGGTAATATAAATGTTAATACTAAAATCCAGAGAGTTTGAAGTTTTCAGTTGAAGTACTTGCTGTCATTGCAATAACCAAATAAATTTTTATTATCTTCAGGTTTAAAAGTCTGTTTAAAAAAGCTCTACTGCAATAAATTTTAGAATTAATGACTTAAGAAATTGTAAAACACTGTTCTAAAGTGGAATTTAGACTAGAAGTTTACATTTTGGACTTTGACTGGTTACTGATTTTTTTTTTAGTGTATTAAACCTCTTTTGAATGCTTCTCCAAGTATTGGCTGAAATAGCTGAACAGTCTGTGAGCAAGTGCACTTGGATGCTAATTAACTGATTTGCGTAAAGCTATTTTCTACAGGCATTGAGAGCATACAATCATTATGGCCATAAAAATTGACTTCTGTTTGTTACACACACTTCTACTGGAGTCATAAAAATTATTCTTGGCTCTCATGTGTGCATGTAGCTACAAACTGCTATTAACACTGCCACTTGCACTTTGTCATAAAATGCTAATTGCTTATTGACCAGGTCACAGAATTTGGGCAAAAAGTATATCTAATGCAAATAATGAAGTCTAGAAACCATCCTGCCTTCTCTAACACCACAGAGCGTGGTTCAAACCCTGAAATCAGATCTTGTGACCTGGACACATATTCCACAAAAGGGTGTGGGTCACAGAGGGGACTGTTTGCACAGTCATACTTGACTTTCTCTTTGCAGCATCAGAGCAATCCCTGGGGAAACATGGATTCCCAAGCCTCAATGCAGCCCTATAGAAGAGAGAACAGACCTGGCAAGGCATTTGGATTCAAGTAACCAAGTAGCCAAGCAAGCTGGATCCGTGTTCCTCCTGCTGAACTTATGTTATGAAGTATTGCTTGTGCTCCTGACTATGGCCTCAGTGCAAAGGTGCTGAAAACCACAGAAATTTCAAGGGCATGAGAAGGTACTAGGAGCTGGACTGCCAGTGAATTCACTTTCTGCTGCATCCTGATACTGAGAAAAACCAAATTGTCCCCAAAAGAGGGAAGTGCTTCTCCAGCAATGTAAGTGAAGGTGAAAGGCAAGATGATGAAGAATAGGAAGGATAAGAAAAAGGAGAGTGTTTCCAAACACTGTCATTGCGAAGGGTTTGTGCTGCCAGGTGCCCACTTGGGCTTTATTCACTCCTGTGCTCGAGTGGGCTGGCAGAAGTGCGGTGGCAGGGGTGCAAGTGGGTCTGCTCAAGTCCCCTTGCAGACAGGAGGGCTGTGGAGAAAGATGCAGCCAGAAATCCATGTTCAAAGGAACAAAACTCACTCAATGACAGTTTTGCTCATTTGAGAACTGTGGGGAAAGTTTACTCTGTCCTGAAGTTGGTATGAAAGTCTTACCACCCATGTTGATCTGTATTGCAGGTGTTCAATATCAAAATGTCTTTAGTTTGTCATGATAAGCATCAAGCTCAGTGCAGCACTCAGGGGTAATCAGACTGTCTCAGCATTTGGAGGGCAAAAAGGCCAGGGTTCTGTTCTATCCCTGGTGCCCTTTGGTTGCTGGTGCTCCAGGAGAAATCCAGCAGATGTGAACACACAAGACAGACAGTGACAGCCCTGGAGCTGTGGGCTGCAAGACATGTTAATGAAACCTCAGCCATTTGGCACAACTTGGTCCATTTCAGTGAGTAAGTGAGTTTTGAGGTGATTTAATAAGTCATCTGGGGAAAACTTCACCAATGTCCAAAGATGGCTCTGACTCTCTCAGAGCCAGAGATCTCCTCCAGCTTCAGGGAGGTGATGGAAGGAGAGGAGCTTTGGTCTCTTTCAATCTGTTGCTTCTAAAGCTGCTCCACATTTTGTGCAGCCCTTTACTACAGTGAGGAGGACGTGACGTTATTTCTAAGTGTCTAAGAAATTATTTTTGTCACATTCTTCAATGGATTACACAGCACTACCTGACCACTGAAAGCAAGAAAAACCACAGAGACCTGTTGCTATGCTGTTCATAACTCTGGTTATGAGCAGCTTCTCAATGCAATTTGAAAGACTTTGGTGATAGAGGTATCAAGTGGAAAACAGCTCTGAATTGAATCCCTTCATAAAGATGCAATTTATTCATGATAACAATCTAATTTCTCACACACAGGCACCAGAGGGGCTGCTTTATTGTCTCTAAGAGGTTAAAAATAACAGTGATGCAAAAATACTCACTGCTAAAGATCAAGGCATCAAATGACATATTTAGTGCCGGGTTTGGGGGTTTTTTTGGGTAATAAGGCTATAAATTCTGAAGTTTATAGCTTCAACTCATCCTTTTGTATCTCCATTTAGCTGCTAGCTCAAGAGAGTGTTTCAGAGCTGTCTATATCCCAGACAGTGCCACGTCATCTCTATCATGGTCCTAAAAACCCATCAACCCATCATTTCAAAAATGTATTCTAAAATTAATATCTATTTATCAATCAAGCCATGATTGACATAAGTTGACTTCTATGGGCTGAACATCCTTCTTGTTTTCCTGAAGTTAACAGAGGATGTGATGAGCACCAGGAAAATCTCATCACTGGAAAAAAAGGAAGAGACCATGAAACACAGCTTGGTGGAGTAAGTCCAGATGTGTGATCAACTGTCTAAGTGATTATGGTGAGGCAGTGGAAATTAATGCCTCTCACACTCCGTGTTTTGAAAGATGAGCTAAATGGTTTGTACTGCACCTCTCGCTACCTTGCACAAGGTGCAGGGGGTAGGAAGGTGCAATTCCAGGTCACTCTTCATGGTGTCACATCTAGTAATGCACAGCAGCACATCTTTCCAAGATATCTCACCATTAGAAATCCTGAGAAGTTGATTTTTCTTCCAGAAAAAAAAAGAGAAATAAACAGAAATTCATTCCTGCATTTGAATGGTAACAGCTCATGCCAATAACTCAGAGTTCAGGTAAGATCTTAGTCCCAGGAGGATTTGCTACATGGTTTTTACAATTTTATTGCTGTGTTTCACTGTCCTGTTTGTTTTCCTAAAGTCTAAGTTTTCAGATCAGAATTCTGATTTGAAGGTGGTGTTCTCTTTTGTCCTGGCTAATTTTCACCAGTGTTTAGAAAGCTTGTTTTGTCAGGCCACTGTTCCATGAAAATCTGTCCTCTATTAAGATAACTATGTTTATTGAGCATTTTTTTAACTTCAGATGGACACCTAAAGTGCTTTTGAAATTCAGTGTGCCATAGATTGGGCATGATTGTAATGACCTGGCAGCTGCTGTTTAAAAAAATTGATTCAATTTCATTTAACACAGAATTTGCAAAGCCTTGTAGAGTTACATGTGTTTAACACACACATTTTATTGAAAATTCGGTATTTTACTCTTTTAGGTAGTTCTGAAAATCTCAGCCTAAATTTTGTTTAGAATTACATACTTCCTTCTAGGAAGTCTACTCACCACTCTTTTAGGGGAAAATGCTTTTCAGAGCTGTGTGGTAGAATTCATCATTGATATTATGTTCTCCCTGCCTGCATGCAAAGCAGAACTCTTTCTCCTCACTTTATTTTCCCTGTTCCCTATTTCTCTTTGCTGTGCATTTACCTCAGTGACTATTACCATGGTGCTCCAATCAATAGAATGTCCAGTGCCCAGTATAATACAGCCCTATTTTTTTCACCTACAGGCTTTAATTTTGATGTGGATGCTTCCACCATAAGCCTATACCTAATAATTAAAATCTTCATATTTTTTGCACAAGTTTCCCATTTTCCTTTCTGATGCATTCAGGCACTGAATTGTTCCCTGAAGCCAAATCTATACTTTTTATTGTTATGTGAATATTCTGCTTATACTAGGTATTACACTTTTACTTCCTATTCAATAAATATCTACGACATTCAGCTCAGCAATGAGTATTAGTCTGTCAGAACACTAATTTATGTTGGGAATAGTGTAATATCAAAAGGTTTATGGATCAGAAATGTGTAAATATGAAGTTCAATCAGTGGCTCTTCCATGAATTAAATTCCAAACAAACATTCCATTCCAAAATTTGTTCATGCACTTTTTTGTCTGTTGTTTCAAAACTGATCTGAAATGTCAGGTGATTTATGAACTTAGGAGACTCTTATTTGATATTTTTCCTTCTGCATTTTGTGACAATATATAAGCCATCAAGTTGTTGAGGATGAGAATACATTTCAGTTACTTCATTGGGATATAGCTCAATATTAACTTTCTGGTCTGCTGTCTTACTGAACAATGCCTGTTCCTCTGACAGTTCATTTAGATATTGTCATGGTGTTGGAAGCTTTAAAGGGGTTAATGAGGTATTTATTCCATTATTGTTATTGGAAATTACAGTGTCTAGAACACTTACACAAGAAGATTAAAGATAGATGCTTTAGACCACTTTCTATAGTCTGATAGGCCATTATTTTCTGGTTCATAACACAAAATAGTACTTTTCATCAAGGAGCTCATATTCTCTAGATGATTCAAAAATTCACAGACCAAAACCAATGTGAAATATTAAGTTCCTAATACTTTTTTAACCCCAAACAAGTTAGAATGCAAATGTTTTAATCAAACAAGGTGAAGGTGTCACACACATTTCTCTTTTGTGAAGACTAACAGTGAAAGGGTTGCCTTGACACATTGGAGCAGACCTCTCCTAGCCTGGCTTCTGCTTCTGGCTTAGCAAACCTGGCAAACTCTGCTGCTGATGGTTTGAGTTATTTTGCGCAGGATTTAAAATGTTGTTGTTTCCATGATTTGCAGCGGGAAGACATTGAGTCAAATTGTGCTCTTTTAATGCCATTCCTTGAGGTGATGAGAAACTATTTCACATTGAAAAGACAATACTCACAGTGTGAGCTGTATGGTGTGTTTGAGATATTTGGGGTCTTGCCCCTGTGTGCCTTATTATTAGCATGAAAGCTCCTGGTGCACTTTCTCAATCCCAAGGGCCAGAAAACCATCCCACATCCCCCCAGTCTGTTCTGGTTGTGCAACATGGTGATGAAGCTATCAGAGATCTGGAAGTGTTTTCTTCATAGTTTAGAATTAATACAGCCGATCTTTGCAATCTTTCATGCTCACACTATATAAGAAATTATGCAACCAGTTGTTTTATTAGATGATAGACACCTCCTGGTAGCTAGATCTGGAACACATCTAACAGCAGATGAGGAGAGACACAGCTGGGGAGAAATAGATCTCCATCCTTTCAGAAAATTAAAAACCATATGGAATGGTCTTGGGACACTCATTCACTGGGTGATCCAGCTTGAGCTGGTGACCTTTCTTCAGCTGCTTGACCATGCTTGGACAGGGGAGTAGGACAGGATCATCTCCAGAGGTCCCTTCGAAACTCAACCTGTAATTCTGGGTGGCTCCCTTAGAGGCTCACAGGCTCCTTCACCCCCCTGGGCAAGAGGCACAGCAGGACATGCACCAGGAATCTCTGTTTCTTACAGCTCCTGCCACAGGGCAGCACCTGTATGTCTGCCCAGATCTGTTGAGAAACACGTGGCCCTTCTGCTGATAGCAGGGTTTATTCCCCACACTTATTTGTTGTGAAGGGGTAAGTGTGGTGCTGTTTAATTCCTTTGTCTCTCTTTGCCTGGATAGATTTAAGGGCTGTACAGTCCATGGTGGATGCCATCTGTACTGCACTGCCTGAGGTGCAGCCCTTCAGTGTCACCTCAGATTCCTCTGAGAGGGTCTAGGACTCTTCATACTCAGTTTGGTGTCTTCTCCTTTAAAGAATCCTTCCCTCTTTGCTTCCATCTTTGCCTCCTCATTTTCTTCCTCAACGCTCACCTGCGTTGTCCTATGGCCAATTACAAGAATCAGCCTGGTAGAAAGAAACTTTGGTTCATCAGTATTTAGAAAATAGGCTTTTTCTAGAGGAGGGATTTAGTCAGCATTTAGTTTACGTGCCAAGCCTTACAGTAATCCTTGAGAAAGACAACCAGATAACCAGGCTGCAAAACAATATGGTCTAGAGCTGAGATGTATTGGGAGATAGTCATGTAGCAGAAAACAACTTCATTGTTGCAGAAATGAGTTTTATTTTCACACAGCAATACAATGCATAATCTGAAACATTCTCACAAATAACTTTATCACCCTGAATATTATTTTGGAAAAAATAAACATCAACTCAGAAAGTTTCTGCTTATAAACAGAAAAACCCAAACCATTTCTGGATTTGGGGATTGATTGGGTTTGGTTTGGGTTTTTTTTCCATTTATGAAGTAGAGATAGGTTATAAACCAGAAAAAAAAAGTATTTGTAGATGATACACAGCTAGCAATGCCCGTTTCTACTGGCCAGTATGCCCGCGTGACTATTTCATCTTCCATGGTAACTTAAGCACAAGAAAAAAGCCTTTACAGTTCAGGGCACTGCTGCCTGGCCAGAGGTTTGTAATAATTCATAGACCTTTCACTTTCATTTTTTTAGAGCTGAGGAATTACATTCTGCTATTAAAATGGCTTTGTGAGTTGCCTGGTAGAGTGTATATATTCTTTCTGCTCAAAGAGATAAATAGAGCATTGTGGGGAGCAGGGACTTCTAAATAGCAGGGGCTCTAAAGAATGCATATGCCTTGAAAGAGAATATAATTGTGCTTCCCTTCACTCATGAGCTGTTTTTCACATAGGATCCCTTAAAAGATGTGGGCTAGCAAGAACTGTTTATCCTCCTTGGGCAAGTGTCACTTGTGTTTGTCCTTTTGTGCAAATTAAGGGCAAGATAACCTTGTGAGTGGGGTGTGAATCTGACATCTTTAAGTGGTTGCAAAGTGGGGCAAAGTGTTGGGTACCAGCTGCCAGATCTGTGTGAGAAAGGCTTGGGGATGTCCCAGGCAGCAGCGAGTGGGCACAGTTTGTGGGCAGCTCAGGTGAGGCTGGGATCTCCTCAGTGATTCATTGGGGTTGGTTTTAACAGCCTTGGTCACAGTGGCAGTGTCTGAAGCACAACCCTGATGTGGAGAGCTGGGTAGAGCTCATGGGATTTTTATAGTGCTTCTTCCTTTCCAGAGTCAGAACCCTACCTGGTGTTTTTCTTTTTTATTTTCAGGATTTATTGATTTCCCTGCTTGACTGACAAAGGCCTGGAGGAGAAAATGAGAGTTTCTGCTGGGAATTTCTTTCTTAATGGTAGACAATGCTTGTCTAAGTCTTCCAGCTATAATAGAAAATGCTTCCATTAAAGCTAACTGGAAGAACTCAGTCTGAAGAGGTTCCTGGGAGGAGGTGATGTGTGTCTACTGGTTTCCCTGCAGTGTATGGACCTTGGATGGTTTGCATGTATTTGATTGCAGCAAATTGTAGCTCATGGGTCTCAAAAAGGTATGTTGTAGACTCAACAACCAGTAATAGTCAGGATCAGATCATGACAAAATTTAGCTTTTTGGCTGAATTTCCAGGCTACTTCCAAAAAAAATGGCTCCCATTGCCCAGTTTAAACTGCTCTCAAGGTAAAAGAAAAAGCCAAAAAGGTTTTATTAAAGCTGTTTTATTCCTCAAGTGAGACATGGGACCAGGTGAAAAAAAGATATCAAAAATAATTTCCTTGGTCTTTGTGTCTTCAGACTCCAGTTTCCCCATCAGTGAGCACAGCCTTATATTATCAGTGCTTCATAGGGGGTTATATTACGTTGACTTGAACTTTCATAAAAATCACAACAGCAAAGCTTTTTGCAGAATGGGGAATGTAATTCACTGGTGCCCACAGCATAAGCTGAGATTTGTGCATGCCAATAGCCATGTGTGTTCCCAATAACAGTGTCATGCTCCTCTTGGCATCCTTATAAACCTTCAGACAAGTCTGCAAAAATATCTTTTTCTGTTCCTTTTTTTTTTTTTTTTTTTTTTAATAAGCCTTAAATCTTGCCCTTGCATTTTACAAATTGATAAGTGTCCTGACACTGCAGAACCTGGGGTAGATTGTATCAACCTTCATTCCTTCCCCTGCAGGTGTAGCCTTGCCAAATGTGACATGCCATTCATAACATAAACAGGATTTTACAATACAGAATACCAGGGGTTTGTTACTGGATAGAAAAAGGAAGCGCAAATTTTTAAAGTGATTTTGGGACAGGGAGGGAAGAGAATAAGTGGATATTTTTAAAATTTCTGCTCTTAGTAGAAAACCTTTCGTTTCAAATTCATAGGAGGGCCTATCTTTGGCACTTAGGCTCAGTGTCTGTCTCAAGCCAGTGGAGCTGCACTGGTTCCCACAAGCAATGCCTCAGGTCTCCAAGTGACTTTGTGACTTTTGAATTATAAATTCTTGCAAAAAGAATGTAGAATAAGTATTGCTCTGTGGGTTAGCAGCTTACATATAGTGCCTGTTTCTCTGTTCATGTTATCTCATGTCCTTCAGAAACAACTCTGATGAAGTCAACATAGTCAACCAAGTTAAAAATACTTTGAAAGGGAGTCTTGGCTTGATTCTGATGTATTAAATTTGTGCAGAATAAATTATCCTACCCTATGTCTTTACAGCTGTTATAATGTGTACAGACATCAATAGTATTTTAACAAATACTGCAGTACTGATTAATAAATTTTACATATTTGATCATCATAAATCAAGTGTTACACCATTGAAATCAACGGTGCCAAACAAGTCTCAGGATGCAGTGAATGAAGGCAGGCCCATGAGCAGTTCAGCCTAACAGAAAAAATGAATGGTGCTGGCTCCAAAGTTATTTCAATACCATTTGCATTTGGCTTTGTCTATGTTGTATGTAGGAAAGGTCTTCAGTTAGACTACACTGCTCTACTTTTACTGGTGTTCCTGGGAGAAGGACAAGTTATACAATTTGTGTATATTTTTGGCTTTCTAAATGCATACATATGATTTTAAGTCAACCTTGTCTCTGGATTATCTGTTGTTTTTTGCACGTTTAGCCACTTTGCATATATAACTGCTTCATTTGCAGTTGCTAATCAAACTTTGCCAATTAGATTTACTGGAAGAAATCCTCTTGGCTGAAGTGGTTCTGCATACAAAGATGTGATGGAATGGTCAGTGCTGAAATCCTGTGACTGGGAATGCTACCGTCTGGGAGAGCTGGAAAACAGTTTAATTTCCATAACATGCAGAAAAATCTGCCACAAAAATATTAATCATTAAGAAAACAATTTAAGCAATGGTTTTGCTAGGATGTGGAGCTACATGCCTGGTGTAGAAAAAAAATCAGCCCATGATTTTTTCTTTTAGATTAAATAGTACTATTTCCATATTGACCTGCATTTTTCAGACAATACAAGTTCTAAATTATTTTTAATTTGGTTTTAATGTTCAGATATTTGGATCTGTAACATTTTGTAACAGACCTCTATATTTGAAACAGTTGCTCTTTACCAGTGATTACTGTTAATTACTTTGCTCACTTTTTTTGGCATTTTTATTGACTAATAAATATCTGAAAAGGAAGCGGACATCTCCAGAGGAGCTGTGTGCAGAAAAGCACTCTTCAAGGCAAGAGTGATATCAGGCTGACTTTTGTGGTCCCTGTGAAGCTATTTGCAGTTTTTACAAAACCTTCACAATTTACACTTGAAGGCGTTGTGAGTGCTGGGTCATGGCCAGTTTTCCTTGGCTGGCAAGTCAGGTGTCTCAAGAATTCAGTATTGAGCATTCTGCTTTAAAAAGATCAGCTTAAGAGCAGCCAAAGATGGTTACTGCTCTGCTCACTGTGTTGTGTCGTGGTGGTTTGATTGTGAATCTAAAAAGAAATTTAATGATTTCAATACAATTCCCTCTTCTGTTGTTTACATCACATATTTCACCCCAAACAACCTCTGTGACTTTCACAGAAGAAACAAAACTGAAATAACCTGTCATTTCCTTAGACTTGAGGCCATGGCTGAAGCATGTGAGTGTGATGATGGGAATTTCATGACTGATAACTGTATCATTAAAAGCACAAAATTAATCACTGGGTATCACTACACTTGAAGTAGTCTTGCTTGTTTAAAAAATTGATTAAACCCATCTTTAGGCAGAATATCTATTGCAAAGGAAAAATGTGAAAGAAAATTGATTTTGATTCCTTGTAACATAAAAAAGTGATGATCACTTCTTTCCCTCCTATCAGTATGTAATCAAACATGAGCTATAAGATCAGTAACAAAATTATTCTGCTTTGAGCTGCTGACGTTCTTCACCCAAAACAGAGCTTACAAGGCAAGCACTCTTGACCTGTTTTCTGTGGTTTGCTAGGTTTTCAAGAAAGAAAGAAAGACAGGAGTCAGAGTGGCTGGACCAAAAAGCCCATGGAAAGCAGTAAGTGATCCCGATCTGCTCTGTGCAGCAGAGAGTCAGCTGTGAACAACTTCAAGGCACCCTTGACTCCAAGCTATGCATGATTTATGGGGGTATCTAACCCTAAGAGCAATGTGGACAGACCACTGCAGTGATTAAATCCTATTTGAATGTTTTGTTAGGATAGTTTCTGACAGGACAAAGGGCTCCTTATTCCCTTGTGGCAACATCTCTCACACAGCCTTCCTCTCTTGGCTTTCTCTGTACTAATCACCCCTAAAAGCTAAATAACAGGTTTCTGAAAGAGCCTGAAGGAGGAGTCCTAAGGCAAATGGTTAATGCCTGATTGCCCAGACACAGGTCTAATTAACTGAATCTTTAAAACATCATGATGGGGATTTTCTGCATGCAAGTATTATCAATTATCCCGTGAATTCAAGAGGTGCAATTCCTGGTAATTAACACCACGTATTCTTCGCAGAGGACAGGACTGTACAAGGGGAAATAGCTGCTGTAATGTGAAATCCCTAAGTTAAATTGTACCTGTGAGTAAATCCATAGATTGAGGATCAAAAACAAAGAAGTAAAATACGCTCTGTGTGTGATACACAGGACTAGACCAGCCAGATAAATGACACTGCCAGTACTCGGGTATTTGCACACTTGTGCACACGTTTGCACACACGCTTTTCTCTCTTGGAGCATATAGGTAATTGCCAGTGTTATAGGCTGCCAGCTTCACAGGTGATGGGGCAAATCTGTTGTGCTTTTATCACCCTAAATTTTATTTTAACTCAGTCAGAATGAGTCCAGGTACTGCTGAAGGCAGCCACAGCTGGAAAAGACAGGTTAGCTGTACTTGTGAGGTGCTGACTGCTAACACACATCCTCAGCCATGGGGCACTGGGCAGCCAAACTAATCCTGGGGCTCAATTTTCAGACCTAGGGAGCTTAAAGTGAAATATTTGAGTGCGTGGGGAAGGCACATTAACACTACCTTGATGTCAGTCTGGTTACCAAATTAGCACTGGGCTGCACAAAATGAACATTTTGGTGACTGTGGATTTAGATGGTTATAGGCAATCGATGGTAAAGATTAAACTCTGGGCTCAAGCATGAAGACAAGTTATTCAGCATGGGGTTTGCTGGTTGTCCAAAAATGTAACAAGCTTTCTCTTCTTCACATCTCCTATTCAGTTGTTAGATATGCTGAAAGTGAGACCTGGGGAACTGATTTTCCAATGTTGGTGACCAAAGGGATCATTTCTGTGCATCACCTGTACAACAGGGGTAAGAAATAAATTAGTACTTTTTTGTAACTGTCATGATGCAAAAATAAGAAAGGTGGACCATTTTAAAAGCATAGGATATGCAAAGCCTGCACATCTAGGAATAAATTTACAGAGAAGTTTTCATGAGAAGTTTCATGTCTGATTTTATGTGGGACGGTCATAGGCAGACTAATCCTGGTTCTGGGACTGACTTATTTATATCAGATCTCTGGTTTGGCTCTTTTCCTTCTTACTCTGTGTGAAGGCACTTGTTCTAATACAAACAGGATGGTAATTTTAGCTCATCTTAAAAGATTTCCAAAGCTGTGTGTTATAAATTATTTGTGATGTGACTGTAGATAGGGTTTGGTTTGGGGGAAAATCCTTATCACCAGTTGTGGTGGTGTTGCTCTTGAAAGCTAGAAGTGTTGGTTCTAAATTATTTACCCAGTAGAATATTAAGTAAGGAGTCCACCCCCACCCCCCACCCCTCCCCCCCAAAAAAAAGAAAAAAAAAAAGGCAAAACCCACTACATGATATTAAAGAACTGAAAGCACAAAGTGGTCAATCTGCATGGACAAGTGCCCTGCAGAAGTTTGGATGATCACATGGTTGTCAGTTTTGCTATCCAGAAACATCTATCTTGGGCAGGCTTAGCACAGCCTCAAGCTGCACTGTGCAGCCCTTTTGAATGATGTCTTATTATTGACCTGAACTGATTATTCAGAGATTCTTGCTACGCTTAAACTCCAAGATCTAGCACCACTGGGCAGGCAGTGTTTTAAATATTAACAGGTGGTGCAATTTACACCAGACCAAAAAATATTTTTGAAAACTGTTCTCTAGAAACATTCTCAAATTTATGATTCAAGAAATCTGTTTTCCCATCAAACCCTCTTACTTATCTTAGCATCCATGACATTTAAATTGCACCTCTGATGCAAATGTTACTCAGAACCTGTAACTTGGGTAGGATTTTGCTAGAAGTGAAGTCAGTAAATTGTTCTTACGTTTGAGTTAGTATGTTAGCTTTCAGAGTGTGCCTTGTGCCAGTTCTGGAAATGATTAAAGTAAGAAATTGTTCCCTTGTGACAGATCCTAAAGACACTATCCACTACCTGGGATTGGATGCTTGTTGCTCTATGGACCATAAAAATAGAGAAAATACTTAAGTATTGAAAATCAGAAATGTGTTTAACTGGTGTTTTGAATTGGTTACCTGGAGATTTTTCTTTCATTTTCTCTTACTCTGTTCTTTCTTTCCTTCTGTGCTTTGTTTTGTTGGGTTTTTTAAAAAATAAACAGCAACATGGACTGTGATACACACATTTGCTCACATGAAATCACAGGTGAGCAGCACAATGCTGACAGAAATCTCTTTGTCTCTTGAGACAGATATATTAAAATTTTTCCTGGCATTCTCGTTCAACATGTTTTTCTCTGTCATTTCACTCTGCAAGTAAGTAAGGGGGAGGGAAGTGGGGCTTTTTTTGTATTTGTTTTTTTCCCTTAAATCTGCTCGGCCTATTTTTGGTGTTTATTTCTGTGAATATGGATATGATCAGCATATCCCTAATAAACCCGTTAGCTCTCCTTATGTGCAATTTTAGCTCCTTGCACACTGTTAACATAGGCTCTTAGTGCAGCTGGTGGGTTTTAAAATCATCTTGGAGTGCTTCACTGGACTGAAGAAATAATTAATTGAAGGCTCTCAGCACGTGCTAAGTAGCTCGGTTGAGTCTGAAGATCTGAACAATTGCTTTGTTTTTTCCTTTCCTTATCACCATTAGCCATTTTCGGTGGATAGAGATACAAAATAACTAGCCTTTACAGTGAGCCATTAAACTGTCATTTGGGCAACTGTGCATGAAGAGGCATCAGATAACGGTCAGTGCTGGAGTAGAACAGGGTTTGTGAATCATAGCTGTCTCCACTGTACTTAAATCACATTCACCACTGGAGCAGTCAAGGGTTTCATTAAAGGGAGAAGCATTCATCTAGAGAAATATATCCAAAAAATGAGAGTAAATAAAAGCCTTACATTTTTTCTCTATTTCTCTTCATGTTTTATTTACCACAGTGGGGGCTTAACAAGGTAGCGAATGTAAAGAGCAGTGAGATAACCATGCAGAAGAGGATTCTGAAAATAAACATGGTGACATTTTAAAAGAGATGTTCCACACTGGGGCAGATTTAGGTTTTTTATTGTTATTATTATTATTTTATTTTCACAGCACTTAGGGGGATACTGGAGGAGAAGCTGTGAATATATTTCAGTGAGAAAAGTATAAAAAGGGCTTAAAAGGAAAAAAATCTTCCTCTGCAGAGATGTGCATCTGGAAAGAGAAAATAGTATCTGTTGAGAAATAAGATTCCTCCTTTGCCACTTATAGAGTTTTCAGAATAAAAAAGAGACACATTCATATTATTGGTGTTGATTAATTTTGTGCTAATTACTGCATGTTCAAGAATTGCAGTCTTTGCTCCCAAAGACTTTGCAGTTCAAATAATGAAGGCCTCTGGAAGTGAACAAAACCCAGAAGGCACTGAGGGGCTTGGGGAGAGGGGAAGGGGCAAAGGGCCAGGAGGCTACAACAGCATGACCATGTGGCTCCTCCATCGTCTCTCTGGTACTGACAGCCTGAATCCTTTAATAATGTACAAAAAAAAGGGGGAGGAAGGGGTTGAAATGGGTTTCACTTGCAGAGGGTGAGGGGCAAAGAGCCTGGGTCTCCTTTATACGATGGTGCAAGTGCAAAGAGCCTGGGGTAAGGAGTAAAGCAGAAATGGCTGTGCAGAGTACAGGAGATCCAGTCCTGCCTGAAATCTGCCTGCAGAATACAAGTGTGTGTTCATTCCTCTGCCACCTTCCTTCTGCATTTCCTTGGCAAGGTTGTTTTGGTTGTCCCCAGCAAACAGCACCTTTCACCCTTGGGAACAGGCACAGACTCCCTAGGGGGAAATCCATGACCCAGTATTCCTTTGGTGCAAAAATGTAGCTCTTGCTAAGAAGTTACAGCCTGAAACTTCCCTTGTTGCTGCCAGAGAACTGGAGAGCATTAATCCATCCAGTGCCTCCTCCTCAGATCTGTTGGCCCAGCAACATTGACCAGATTTTGCTCTTTTCTACTTTGAACCAGACATCAACTGCTCCTTATGTGCTTGACAGGGTAAGGGATCCTCTCTTCCCCTGCACAGCCCATCATTTCACTCCTCAGGGAGATCCCAGGCCGGCCACCACTGCTCTGCCAGGGCAGGGAAGATGCTCTGCAGCTCCTCCCTCCTTCTGCAAGAACAACAGGCAGCAAGATTTATTCTTCAGGCCTCACATTCAACCCTTTCTAATCTAATTACCAGATGCTGGGCTTTATACAGCCTTTTTTTTTTAGTACCTATAAAATGAAGGCCAGAAATCACATCACAAGCCTCCTCCAAGCCACTTGGACCATATTCTTTGCTGCTGTGCACTGTGCACATTCAGTGGTGTGAGATGGTTGCAAAATGATGCTGACTTCAAGGTGGCAGGGTTTCACTTGGCTTTGCATGGCTTTGAAGGAGGCAAACACATGAAAAGCTGACCCTGTGGCTTACTGGCATCTCAGTCACTTTGGGGCCTGGCTCTCCAAGCCCCATGGACCTACAGGTTTGGTCTGATTTTCCACTGTAGAACAACTATAAATACTGAACCCTTGGGATTTGCAAAATTAATTTGGTTTAAATCTAAGCATTACTTTTATTACCTAGTTCTGTCTCTGAATGCCAGCCTTGGTGTTCAACATATAAACTTGGTGCTCATCTTTAAAGGCTTTTGCAGTGGGAGAACAGTGCATGGCTGCCTGCTTGCACTCCCTCTGGGCAGTGGGACACCCCTCTTATTGCAGCCTCTCCTGAGCACATCTCTGCTCGTGCTGTGTTTATCATCAGCTTGTGGGATGATGAGTGTGCTCAGGAAGAAGCTGCAGATGTGCTCAGGTCAGAGGGAAGTCCTGGTGAAGGTTCTGGTCCTGCTGCAGACCCATTGCACAGGGGTGTTCCAAAAAAGCCTGGCTGAGAAGTGGACAATGGTGCAAATGTCCTCACAGAACCACTTACAGAGTCTGGGTCTGACATTGCTAAGGCAGATGCCATAATCATGGCATTCTCTGAGATGGAAAACATGGCCGTATCTGGGGTGGTCAAAGAGCAGGGCAGAATCAAGCTCAGGAGTAAAACTAGGGAGGCCAGCAGTTTCCTCTGAGGTGTGACTTTACTTTGAAACAAAAGAAAAAAAATCTCTGAGGTCTATTTCTACTTAAGAAGTAAGGGTGCTCAAGGATATGGTTTCTTAAAATTTAATCGTGGGGGCAATGTAAGCAGCAGTTTAATCAGGAAAAATTTGTGTTGCATTTGGAGCTGAAACTCCCTGGAATTGAGGACAAAACCCCAATGTCTGTGAGCTGAGCCAGAAATTTTGCCCTGGAACTAGGATTTCTTGTTGCCTCATCTTCTTGCATCAAATGTTTTCAGGTAGTGTGTTTCTTTCTGTTCCAGTGCACAGCCCTAATTCTACTCTGCAGCATTTCAGGACTCTAACATTGTAAAATGTGGGTTCAAACACGATCTTTTTCCATAGGAATGTGTTAAACAGGCCATGAAAAGCCAGCATGATCAAAAGATGTTCTACAAACTATTGATATTTCACTGCTTCTTACCTTGAGCTTCTCCAGTAATTCACCATATCAGAAATACAATATTTGTAAGTTCTTTTTCATAAAGGTCTTTATGGGTTTGGAAATTTAAACACCGCGAAGCTGAAGTTGAATTGGAAACCAAAAGTCTCTAAGCTTGTACATCTTAGGAAAAAAAAAATTCAATTAAGTGGGATTTTAGCCGTTTCAATAAAATTGGACTCTCCCTTTTCAAGATAAGGGTCCTATAGAGCTGCAGCAACCTTTATGTGGCAGGAATATCCACTTCTACTAAATGTATAATCCTAGCTCAGGATACAATACACACAACAGGAAATCAATGTATAGTAGAATCAATTTGAAAATATAAAATAAACTAATATATAAGTGGAAAATTGACTTCCTATGGATTAAAAGCAGCACAAATGGTAGAAAAATCTGGCTTTTTAACAGGAGGAGGTGGGTGGTAATAATAATGCAACTGATTAACTAGCTGGACTCAAGACGCTGTGTGTGCACATAGATTTTTTTTCCCTTTAGTAAAAGGATTCAAAGAGGAAATAATTTATTGCTGCACTTTGCTCAGTGTTTGTCATTGAAAGGATGCCAAGTGTGTACAGCACCATGAAAAAAGGGGAAAAGTAAAAGATACGGAATGCATTATTTAAAATATCAGCACCATAAACAGTGTAGGATTACTGCTGGAATCCCATTATAGCTGTAGGGACATAGAAATGTTTCCATTACCATTATCATGGAGGAGTTTATAACTCAGCCACTGAGATTTTTATTTTTTAAGGGAATTTAATGTTTGCATAATGTGCTGTCCTGACAGTCTGGAAACTGTATGTCTCTTATTCGCTATCAGAATGGATACAAGCAGACATATAGGGAAATCTGCCCCCAGGTCCTTAAGGATCTGGTTCTTCAGGCCATTTTCAGTCATT
Organism: Phylloscopus trochilus trochilus; assembly: GCA_016584745.2. Classification (NCBI taxonomy): domain Eukaryota; kingdom Metazoa; phylum Chordata; class Aves; order Passeriformes; family Phylloscopidae; genus Phylloscopus; species Phylloscopus trochilus. The sequence continues at coordinate 5,347,701 of WQNJ02000007.1, forward strand.
AATACCTCCCTGGTGATTGGTCTCAGGGACAATGAAGTAGGGACAAAATAGATTGAGAGTAATTTATTTATTTTATTTTATTTTATTTCTCGTCTCTCAAAAAGGATTTGTGAGAAAGATAAAGCAGACGTGGAGGAGAGAGGGAAACAGCACTGGACCAATCCATTGGGAGGAAACTTGATGAGTTAAACTTCAATAACGTATGCACATGGAACTTTGCTGCCTGATTTCAGGGTATGAACTCAGTCATCAAAGGATGTGTTTGTGCAGATGAAATCACAGACCCAGCAGACTACAGAGCTCTTATGGACTAAATGCAGTTGTGTAGTGAGTAGATCTTTTCTTTAATCTTTGCATATGGAAAATCTTCTGGAGTGGAGGGGTGTTATTTTAGATTAATATCTGATATAATTTATCTAGATTTCATTCCTATCCTGAGTTTGTCACTTTTGACCTAAATTCAGTGTTCTGAGATCCATAGAAAATGATAGTGAGTGCATGAGTCTTGCCATCCAGAAGGGGTATTACTGGGTAAGAGTACTTTAGGATGTTGGAGTGGTTATTCTTTAGTGCTAGATTTTTTCTGTTCCCTACATCTCATGTGACAAACAGCTCCTCTTTTAAACGGGTCCCGGCATAAAGAAGAAAGTAGTTCAGATTTTTTTGTTTATAGGATTATAACATAAACATCCGCAGCTGTCAGTGATCAGGGAAGTGCCTGGCAATTTGTATTTGCTGCAACTGGCACACCATTTTGTACTCAGTAATTCCCCTGCACTTTTTGCTTTATAAGGGTGGAGGAATCTCTGAAAAAAAATGCATACCTACAAAATATATATGTTTTTAACAAAACCTAAATCTGCTAAACCTTCCAATTGAGAAGTGATGAAAACCCAGCTTGGTATCTTAAACAAGTCAGATAGCCAAAAAAACTGTGGGGACTTTTAACACCTTATTAGCTGCATTAAGAATTGTTACTGCAATTGATGTTACCAGGATCTGTGATGTATTCACGTAATGAACTGCTTTTCAGCCATCCTGAGATGTCTCATATGTCAGTCTGGAGGCTGCGATCCTCCAAACAGATAGGAGTAATGAAGGTGTGTCTAGCACTAACTGAGCATGGAGTGCATTTAAAAAATGAAAACAATAATCATGCTAAATAGGACTGTTGCTGGAAGCCATTAGTATCTATCAGATGAGCTGTGGAGGCATTGACAGAAATAGTTTAATATATTGTCAAGGGTGGTTTTTAAAGTGTTTCAACGCTACAGTGTCTGAGACACTTCAGGAAGATGGCTGAGCATTTTATCATTCTCAGGAGGTCCAGTCCTTTCTCAGGGACAACAAAGTTGAGTATATGGGACTGCCTCCCAAGTAGTTCTGAATAGGCTGAGGACTTTGTTGTTCCAGCTCTTAGGATTTGAACAGACCTTCCACATCCTCCTGCACACCCTGCACTGGCCATGCTGTCCTGTGCCATCTGCAGCCTTTATGCACGGGGTGACAGCTCTGCTTGTCTGCCTGGAGTGCCTCAGCTAAAGGGGGAAATAGAGCAGGGAAAACGTGGAAAATAGCATCACAGGGAAAACTGGGAGATACTCTTCAGTGCTGAGGTTGGCTTCCAGCAGCACTGAGACCTTCCTGCTCCCTTCAGAATAGTGACAATTTATGCCCATGTTCTCCCTGGTTTTTCATAAGAGATTGGTAATTAAATTTATTATGAACAACAAGCTATGTTAAAGAACATACACTTGATTGTTGCAAGAAAGGTTTGTGGTGGGAATTTGTTTTATAGGCACACTGCTAAAACTCACTATTGCAGGTGTTGATACTGAGCTGGAATGAATGTTTTGAAGAGGCACATACATCCAAGGAAGCCTTCCAAGCATGAATATTAATAAAGTCTGAGCTGAGATCCTGTCTGACAGATGACCAGCTCCATGCCATCCATTGCACTGCAACATGTTCTTGAGCCTCAATTTGTCAGCAATAAAAGTCAGCTTGCCTAAACCTTCTGTTAGGATAAGTTGCGGCATTGTATGCATGAGGCATATTACACTGCGTCCCCTGAAAATCACAGAGCTACACTGTGGATGAGTTTTGGTGTGTGGCTCCTCAACTGCATCCCACTCATCAAATGACTCTCCAAAAGCACCTGGCGCAGTGTGTTTGGACCCTGCACTGTGTTACATGGTGAAAATGTTGTTGTGAGCCACACTGCCTCTGCCTCAAAGGAGACTGTAACGAGGTTACTCTCTTCTCTCAGGTAACAAGGGATAGAACAAAAGGAAATGGCCTTAGGTTGTACCAGAGAAGGTTAAAATTATATATTAGGAAAAATTTCTTCATGGAAAGGCTGGTCAAGCAGTGAAACTGGGAAAGTGGTGGAATTGCTATCCCTAGAAGATTCAAAAAACATGTAAATGTGACACCTGGGAACATGGTTTAGTGGTGGGCCTGGCAGTGCTGGGTTAATTCTTGGACTCAGCTATCTTAGAGGTCTTGTCCAACCTAAGCAATTCTCTGATTCCTATATTCCAGAAGTTGTGATGGTGGTAGAGACAAGATCTTGGCAAGGAGATGGATATTTGACAGTAGAGTGTCCTTCAGGGTTTAATCATCACAGCCCAAGTGCTGCAGTAACTGCTTTAAAGGCAAATAGATTAAAAAACTTTCTGGCCTTAAATATGGCAGGGGGATGTTCCCTGGTCACTGGTGTGAATGCCAGTGTCTGGGGTCCTGTCTGGAGGAATGGGGACAATTTGAGAAGAGCTTGGATCAGATCAACAGCTTCCAGAGAGGGATTACTGGAGGAGTTTTGGAGGGAGGATAGCTAGAATAAAAAGCCATCACATACATTTTAATTGTTAGCACATTACACCTGCACTATATTTAAGTGCTTAAATACACAGGAATTATGGGCATTATAGGGTGTTGTGCCAGGGACTTAAATGAATGTAAATAAAATCTTGTTTGTCTCCTAGGAGTCTCTGAACAGTGTCTGTTGGGACCTGCTGACCAGAAGCCCTTAAAGGGCATTTTAAAGCTCAGTCCAATCCAGAAGCTAGGCTAAATACATTGTGGAAGTGTTTCTGAAGGGAAAACATTATGCAGATTGGCTCTCAAATGAGTGGGAGCAGAGGAATGTTACTACTATATTTATTCCAGCCTTTATATGATTGTACACTAATGTACACACATTATTAGTATTTATTTGTATTGCAGTAGCCAATAGCTACTTCTGCACTACATTTCTATTTTGCCAGCCACTGTATAAACCTATAATTAAAAAAAAATCCTGCTTTATAGAGTTTATATGGTCTCAGCAGATGATTTGTAAATATATTGTTGCTATCAGTTCTTTCTAGTTCTGCAGTATGGCTATAAGCACTTATGGAAATGTCTGTGAAGTAAAGAAATAAGTCTTAGCACAAGTTGGCATTCATCCATGAAGATTTAGATACCTAATTTATAAACATTTAGTAAATATGAATTAATCTTGACATGCTGGATTTTGTGCTGAATTAAATAATCATACTTACAGTCTATAATGCACTTGGACAATAGGTAAATTAGTCCTTCATTAAAAAATCATGAAGGAAAATGCATAATCTGCAGCAATACCCAGAGGAAAAATTACAGTTATTTGAAATAAAAACGTTATTGTTAGCAAATTTGTGGAGGTTGATTTTTAGTTTGGCTTCTGGGTTTTTGTTGTTGTTGAGGTTTTTTTTTTAAATGGTGCTACAGATCATCCTGTGTATCGCCTCTATCATGAGACTTCCAGTTGAGAGTATTAACTAAATACTGAAGGTTTAATTGGAAATCTGAGGTAGAAAAACTGTAAATCTCCTTTCAGTCATTTGTCTCTGCACTGCCTGCTTCTCAGAGGACAAAACAGTATGTGCTTTTACATCTGATTAATGCAAACGAAAGCTGTGATTAAAACATCCTTGAATTCTTCTGTCATACAGCACAATTTAAAATTGTGAATTATCCTTCAAAACAGCACAAGAGGTGCAATTGCACATTAGCATAACAGCAAACCTTATTTACACAAGCACAAATGTTGTGTAAATTGGCCTTTAAGTGGGTTTTAAATGGCAATCACTTGGTAGGTGTTTTCAGAACTGCTAAATAAAAAAAAAATAGCTATAGTGCAATATTTTACAAATGAATACTTTTAATGGGCCTATTTTCAATTGAATTGACTGTGAGAACAATGAAGGCAGAAAATGACAACAGTTATTTAATCTGGGATGCAATATAAATACTGGAACATTTTTAAATTGTTCAGCATCTTGTAGCAGAAAGTATTTGTGAAAGTCAAGTGGTTATTAAGCTTATGAACTCCCTGCCTTATGTGCAGCCAAAAGCTTGGGGACATACACAGATAAGGGGCAAAAGAAATTCAGACCAAGAGTGTCTGTTTTTATGATTTTCACAAGGCATGGACAGGACTGATTATTGCTCCTCATGGTGAGAAATTGCTCTCAACAGCTTCAGGGGGAAAGGGCTTCAAATCAGAAATAATCCCCATAATCCAAGGGAAATGGTCTGCAATCAGGGCATAGGTCTGTGGATGGGACACACCCAAGGGTGCTGAAGGAGCTGGTGGAGGTGCTCACAGAGCTGCTCTCCATCATTTGCCAGCAGTCTGGGCTCACTGAGGAGGTTCCAGGTGACTGGAGGTCAGCAGATGGGATGCCATCTACCAGAAGGGCCAGAAGAAGGATCAAGGCAGTGATTGTCCCCCTGTACTCAGCACTGGTGAGGTCACCACACCTCAAAAACCTTGTTCAGCGTTGAGTCCCTCACAAAAATAAGGACATTGAGGGGCTGGAGTGACTCCAGAGAAGGTCACAGAGCTGTGGAAGGGTCTGGAGCACAGGTCGGATTAGGAGCAACTGAATAAACTGGTGGGGGGCTCAGTCTGGAGAAAATGAGGCTCAAGAGGCATCTTCTTGTTCTCTACAACCCCCTGACAGGAGGGGCCAGTGAGGGTTGGTCTCTTCTTCCAAGTAACAAGTGATAGGATGATGGGGGCATCCTCAAGTTGTGCCAGGGGAGGCTTAGATTGGATATTAGAAAAAATTCTTCACTGAAGAAATGTGAAGAGAAAAGTATTAGAACTGGCTGCCCAAGGATGTGGGGGAGTCAGCATTCCTGGAGGGGATTAAAAGATGTGTAGATATTGCACTTGGTGCGTGTGTGCCTCTTGGATGTTTCTCCTGGGTCAGAATGGGGCTTAGCTCACTTGAAACTTAGATTTGGTTTTTTCCTCTGATTGTGAACCAAATTCTGTAAGTAACTGGTGATTAGCTATGTTGTGTGCAATGTGCTCCTTCATGAGCTGAGGAAGTCCACAACAAAGAGCATGGGCAAACAGCTCAGGACAGAGAACTCTGTTCGTGGCACAGGGGTCAGCACTGGATGCTGTCCTGTCATACCTGAAACAGAAAATTGAAATTGGATCCATTTGGATTCACCTGATTAAGGAAATCTCCCAAAGCTGCTGTCAATCTGGTATCAAATGCAAGGGGTAAGATGATGAAACAAGAACATTTTAACAGAGGAGATGTCATTTGCTCTTCTTTTCCAAACAGCAATTATTCTGCCTGTGTACTCTGGATTGGCCATTGGAATTACACATGCCTAAAACTTGCGTGAAATCAGGAACACAATTGTCTAAGGCTTCATTCTCTGCACCACGAGCAGGCAGCTTGCAATCAGCCCTGGTATATAAAGCCTGTTTACCAGAGTGATGTTTAGTGGTTTTATGCTGTTGTATTCAAGCTAATATTTCAACTGATTCTAATCTCCTTGGATTCATATCCCCAGTGGTTTCTCACAGATGAAGGATTTGAATGAATTAGGCACTAATCAGCCTCTGATAAGGTTTGGTGATTGTCCTGTGTTTGGCATTATGCCTCCTTTCTGTTTGTAATATGTGCTTTTTATACTCACTAGTCTCTATTTTTAAGGTTTATTTACAGCTTTTGCCTTCTCTTCTGTTTCTCCCCTAGTGACATCAAGACTTGCACTAATAGTTATTTAGATTAATTTACTTCTGGGACATAGGCACACGCTAATTTCTGATGTAGTGGTTTCAGACTTACTGTCTTTCAGCTGATCAGTTCTCCCTCTGCTCCAAGAAGTTTTCTCTTGGGATGCCAGTGTCCCTGCAGTATTTCAGTGCAAAGTGAAACATCACAGACCACTTTTATCCTACCTATGTTCTTATGGCTACAATACTAATTTGCCCTTCATTATCCTCTCCCTAATGTGCTACTTGATGGTCATTTTGTGCCTAGCCTGAAAGCAACTGGGACTCTGGGGAGTCACCTGGTTTGACCCCACAGAAAGAGAAATTGAGGACACAAAAGCACCACCAAAACATAAGACAATATTACCCTACATTACCAAGAAAATGCAGGAAAAAGGAAGAACCCAATTTTTTTTCTTGTACTACATGGAATTTTGTTTTGAAATGTAAGTGGCTTGAAGTTTTTTAGCTGCTGTCCCTGACTTCCAGGCCAAACAGAGCAGATCCCTTTGGCTTAGGATTTTCAGTGCCTGCACAGGCAGATGGCAAACCCCACCCAGATGCCATGTGCAGCAAGCTTAGCCTCCAGGCAAGGAAAGGGGATCCTCTCTGAGGCACATTGAAGTCAAGCAGATCCTCTCGTCTTTATCATAACCTGTTGTAAATAATTGTGCCTTATGAAATCCTTTGGATTCCTTTTCCTTGCTTTTCCCACTTGAAGGCTTTTCACGAATCTCAGAGCTCTGATGGTATTAAATTTCTTTTAATTTTCAGTCTAAATTTATAGCCAATTTGAAATTTATCATTTGAATATTATTTATTCATATGCATTTGCTGCTGTGCCAACTTCACCCTTTTGCCTAAATAGATTTTCTACCTGCTGGAGAAGATGTTCCTTTGATATATTTATAGGGAGAACTATATCACATATCTGCCGTCATTTTGCTAGGCTAAGCAAAGCTCTCTTAAAAAGAAAGGCCTTCATTTCTCAAGACATCTTCATAACTTTTTGCCTCAGTTCAGTGTGAACTTATCTTTCCTGGATGTGATTTCAGGAATAATATTCCTTGCTTTAATGTTAAATCTGGTGCTGGATTGATACGTACAGTATTTTATTAGTTCAGCTTAAAAATATATTATCTGATGCAGTCCAGTGCAGTGAAAAGACAAATTGCAATGTTGGACATGGACACACAAAGTTGTCTTCTCAGTCTTTTTATCAGCCCCCTTTTGGAGCTGTCCTGAAAATAATAAAAAAAAAGCGATCCCAAAACCAAAGCAAAAATTGTATATCCCTCCATTTATCAAGAATGAACTTCAGTCTGATCTTCTGCTGTCCAAAACATCACCCAGAGACCTGCCAAGAATCCTCAGTACCAGCAAGCTGACCAAGCTCCATGGTTTAATACTATTGCTAATAACAATCATAATAATAACAGCAGTAATGGATCCTTGAAAGAAGAAATACAATCCAATTTGCTCCATTCTTTAACTGTCTCCTCAGTGAAATCTCCTGAGCTTTTCCTCCAAGCTCACCCCAGTGGAAAGATCATGGGTTCAGTCTTCCAGCAAAGCAGCTCATCCACACTTAAGCTCACGTAGACAGCAATCTCACTTTACAACTGAAGTTAATCGGTCATGGCTGATGAGCTTTGTTTAATGAAAGACCATTTATACATTACCCTTTGGATAAAGGCTCTACATTTTAGCATTCTAGAAAATGTAAATGGAGGAAATAAAGAGACATGAGAGAAGTTAATACCAAGGGATTTGGTTTTCTGCTACTCTTTTCCCAAATAAATACTATGAAATAAAGATTTGCTTCTGGAGGATTTATTATTACTATCTTTCCTTCATGTGTTTACTTCCTCAGACCCCAGATGTGAAAAGGGACTTCCATGCACTGCCCAGAAACTTGCAGCTGACTGCATTTAATCTGAGCAGCAGTGGCTGCTTGAGATGAACGTATTAAAAATTAACTGTCTGGGTTGTACATCTTCAATCTGAACCCATCTCTAAAATTTCCAGTGCCGTTCCACTGTTTTATCCTCTGAAATAGTGTAAGGTCAGAGTGTTAATCACTCATTTTTACTATGCTGCTAATGCAGCTTTTAAATTTCAGCCCTGTTTGTTCTTTTTTCCTGTTATGCTGAAAGCAATATAAAAATAATTAAAAAGAAACTTTGCTTCCACTGTTCTGCACTGGTACCCAGCGCTACCTGGCAGACCTTTAAAGTGTCGATTCTGCATGACTAATTGATTGCTTCATCTGGGGTTAATTAATTAATTAGTAGCAGAGCTGCATTAAAGATTGGAGGCATTCAGAACTCCCATAATGGACGGGAGCTTTATTAGTACATAAAATGAGTGTTTAAAATCCACACAGCAACTAATATGCTCTTGAGGCTTTCATTAAACAAACCTATAAAATTACTTGCTTCATTATGTATTTTAGTTACTTTCTTCACATTGTACGGTATCTCTTCACCTTTTTCTTTTGCCAGCCAGTTTTAAGTGCCTATTTGAAATCAATTTCTCTAATAATGGGCTTAATGAGCTCATCAATTAAGGCTGCCATAATGGAATGTAACTGTGTGGTTTCAGTTATCAGTTAAACTCTGGAACTAATTTCCATGCTTCATCTATCAAAAATGATTGGCTAATATTGTTTAGCTTCTGCTTTAGGATGATAGGGAGACCTCGGGCCCTTCTCCACTAATGTCCGAGGGGCTGAATTTCTTCTTGGAGAAGCAGAAGAGGGAGGGAGGCGAGGTGGGATGGAAAGAACAATGAATGGAGAGATTTGGGCCTCTATCTGGATCTGGAGTAAGTGTGATCCTGTATTTCAATGCCAGCATGGTAATTAGTAGTAATGGATTACATTTTCAGACGTATTAGATAAAATGATCGTTCCACATGAAAAATCCCATTATGAGTTTCTTACCTCTCGCTCCCTCTGTCTCTCTGCTGCTTTTACTTGCTCTCTCCATTTTAATAACCACTGCCCTTTCCTGTGACCCCTTTAAATAATGGCATAAACGGTCAATAGACCTAAACATATAAATATTTCCTTAAAACAATGCCCTCACATTTATAGCAGCCAAACCTGAATGTTGGAAAGTGCTTTCTCTGTACAGGGAAGAAGAAATACCTCACCAAACACAAACATCTATCAAGCCAAGAAAATCCCCACAATAAATGGAGTGTAAAAAATGTTTTTTTAGAAAATATTGTTTAAAAGCAGAAAAAAACCCCAGAAAATCACAATTTTTTAATTCCTGTGTGTTTAATTTATGAATACTAGGAATATTTATCTGTTCTTGCTGTTAATATTAGATGTGTCCAGGTGAGCACGTTCTACAGTTTCTAGCTGCTGGTGGGATTTTACTGATTTTCTTATATAATCAAAACTTTCCAGGTTAACAGTAAGAAAATTTGGCTCACAACCCAGATGTTGACTGAAATGTTAAAAACTCCTTAGCTGTCAGAAAGGTTGTGTGAACTCTGTTGTGGCTGTATTTACTTCTCTTACAATGGCATCTGTGCTCTTCTAGGCATTTTCCTTGTGTTTGTAAGGGATGAAGGAAGGAGATATTTTAGAGGGAGAAAGGCAGGCTGGAGGTTGGCTGGAAGGGAACAGTAGGGATGTTTTTAAAACAGGCCCTTTAGACTGAAAGTAATGAAGTATTCAAGTGACTTGAAACCAATAGCACCACGTGAGGGAGAGGATTGCATTTAGGTGTCAAAACCTGGCTGCTACTTTTATTTTTGAGACATGACCTTTCTGTGTTAGTGGACTATTACCCAGTAAAACTCAAAACTGGAAAAGTGCATAAGTACCAAAGATGCCACCCCAGAAACAGTCCAGTGGAGAATTATTCCTCAAACTTTGTTTTAGAGAGCCCAGCAGGGGAGATGACTTTCAGCAGGTTATGAGCTGGAGCAAACCAAAGGGGGTCTTTGAAGGTATTGGGAGGATTTTGTGAAGATTTCCTTCTCTAAGGGAGCGATTAGTATCTGGCTGTTGCTCCGAGAGTCATTTTGTAATTGATTGTGCATTAATTTTCTGGCTCTGATCTTGCACCAGCGCTTACGGTTGACTTACGTGAACTGTGTTATTTTTATCAGGTAAACTTTCCTTGTGTGAATAAAATTAATACCACAAAGATTCTTCTTGTGGGGCAGCAGAAATTGTGGTAAAGAAAAAAATAGTTTTTAAACTTCTTTATAATAACCATTTTAAAAAATCAAGCTCTCCAGTACAACAGCGAGCTCTCTCATACAGGTAGAAAGCATTTTATTTTCAAATAAACAACATTACCAAATACTTTAAAAATAGTCTTTGGTACAAAAATTTCGTATGCTTTGTATGTTTTCCTTCAAGTTAGATTGTATAGACAACTATAGAAACAGAGCGTTGACAAAGGAAATTTCAAGTGAAAAAACTCCAAACAGGTCCTATAATTTTCTTGTGTATTTTTAACTATTTTCATGATTCATAGCTTTTCAAAGAAAAATGTAAAGAAGTATTAGTGAAGGTGGTACCTAACTGAAGATTTAATGCCGCTTCAATTTCAGTTTGGGATGACAAAGCTCAGGAAACCCAAAATTTCTCAAGATGCTTAAAAACTAAAGCTGGCATCCTTTAGTTACATGTTATATATCATAGAGAAACTAAGTGTCTAAAGCTCAATTTTCTTTTCCAACTGAGATGATTTTAATGTCTCTGGTGTAATATACCTGTAACACTTGTAAAGCCAATGTTACTCTAGTGCTGCAATTTATAAAATCACAGACAAAGAGAAATGCCAGTGATAGACATAAGGTCGTACAGTTAAATCCCATACTCTGAACTCTGATTCAGCTCCTGATTCTTTTGTAGATTCCTCTGATCATTCAGTCTTTTAAAATCCCTTGCTGCCTGACTAGTTAGTGGGCATGGGGAGAGCCTGTGCCCCCACTTTGTCTGCCATTGATCTTTAATTCTGCTCTTGTAAGCATTTTTTATCTCTTTGGTTTTACATTTACAAGCAGGCTGAAAACTCAGTTGCACAAGGATTGCCTCCATCACAACCTCTGTCGTGTCCTTGATTCCCCACAACCACTGCAAGGAGTTTCTGTGGGCTGTGGTTTGCCCCTTTTCCCTCTTGCAGGACACCAGGTCATTAACAAGGTAGGCAAGGATCTGACAGTGGGACCAGCCCTTTTTTCAGGTCAAGAACCATAGGCAGCAGCATATCCTCAAAAGAAGAGATCTTCTTAGCAAAACCTAGAGTAGGTGAAGACTCGGTGAACTCCAGTTGTTTGCTGCTGATTTGTAACCTTAAGGGCGTGAAGCATCTTTTCAAGCATCTTGTCCTAGGACCTGCATTGGCTTTTGTTCTGCTTTATCCATCCCATATTCTCCAGCATTTTTTTTTTTTTTTTTTTTTTTTAAGACAAGGTGACTTGTAACCAATTCCAAAGAAGATAGCAGGTTTATTCTGAATTCTTGATGGCTTCTCCCCCCCCCACCCCATATTCTTCCCTTTAAAATAATATTGCTATTATTAGAAGGTATTCAAAACAGGGAGACAGGGAGACAGTGTCACTGTCCACCAAGGTTTCGTTCTGTGTGCTTAGATATGTACTATACCTTTTTCACAGGATAAGAGAAAGGGAACATGGCAGGCCTCAAAGCTGTGCATGAAAGAGCTCTAAATAATAGTAATAATAGGTATTTTTAAAAGTCTGTCTTTAAGGGTTGAGTGGGCTCCGTGTGCCCCATTTACGCCTTTTTAATTCTTGAACAATAGCTGTGGGGTTTCTTTTGCTGCAGCACGGGAGCGAGGTTAAACATTATTTCTGTAACAGCCTTTTGTTTCCAGCTCCCATGGAGAGAGGGGGGAAAAATTGAGATAAAGAAGTGTTATTAAAATTGTGACACACGGCTCTGGGAGTACGTTAAAGATAGAAGGAGCCAGGACGTCAGGAAAGAAATAATGAAATGCAAAAATCACCCAGACTGACAATTGGGAGCCTATGTAGCAGCTTAGCCTGTTGGTCCAAGGCTATTTGTCATAATCAGCAGCACTTTTCTCATTAGCAAAAAGCCATTACCAGTGGACTTTATCAGCAGCTGTGAGTTATCAAGGGGCACACAGCAATCCTAGCGTGTAGTCGTGGGGTTCAGCCGGGGTCCGGCTGCTTTAATAAGCCGCCAACTCTTTCCCCAAGTTCCCAGTCAGGTGTCACTGCCATTCCTGGTGAGGCAGCCGAGTGCGGTCTATTAACCACCTCACTCCAGCACCTTCCCACTCCCCAGCACAGGGGCAAAGCCTCTGCCCCTCCTCCTTGCTGTCCCTTCCCTCCCAACCAGCTCAGGGACCAACTGGGCTATGTCTTCCCCACTTGCCTGGGCCAAGCCTTCTCTTCTCCTCCCCTGCTCTTTGCCAGTCTCTGCTGCTGCTCAGTCTCCTTGCAGCCACCAAACTCTTCTCTTTCTTGTTCCTTCTTCTCCATTTTCTTTCCCTACCAACTCCTTCCTCTTTGGCCTCCAGCGCCAGCTGCTTGGTGGTGCCATCCCATCCCTGCACATGAGCAGTACAGGTTGGATTTTGGAGAAATGCCTTCAAACCTGCTGCAACTGCTGTGAGTCATCTAAAGTAACACGGTGACCTGGCTGTATCTGAGCTCAGAGGGAGATTTTCACTCTCTACTCTGTGTTCTGTGTGTCCTGTGAGATGGGTAGTCCTATCATACCCTCTTAGGACGTATTTAGACTTTTCTGTAAGTATTCTCTGTGATCTTTTCCAGAGGTCATGTCTTGTCTCCAACAGGCAGCTAGAGCAAAAAATTGCCCTTTTTCTGTCCAGGCTGTGCTGTCATTCTGACAGGTGTCATTGAGCAGAGGTGACCCATGGCAGGTCCTGGGCCTAGAGCAGAGGTAGGAACAGCTTCCAGGTTGGGAAAGCTGGAGCTCAGCGCCAGCTTGACCTACAAGTATCCTTTCAGTGCTTGTATAGAGACATCCAGGGAGAGGAAAGAATGTATTCAACAACTTCATGAGGTGCATCCAAAGTGTTCTTTTATCCCAAGGAGGGAAAATGTGCCTCCCCTGCTCCCCTTTTCTTCAAATAGTGGAAAAATAAATGTTTTGCTTAAGCTGTTGTAAGGATCTACTCCTTTGAATAGGAGGAAATTCAAAGCAATTCAGTGCCAACTTCACTTTCTTCACTGAGACTGGAGTGGAAATTTGAGATATTTTAAGAAAATAGCAAATAATAGCTTGGGCAATGCATTGGGAGGTGAACATGTCCATCTGTATATGGACCTGATGCTCTTTGTGCTGTTCCACCACAGCATACTGGAATCATTGCAGGTCATGAACTGAAGGATTTGAGTGGATCTAAAATCTAATGAAGTCAGTGAAAAGCCTCTCATTGACTTCAGGAGACTTTGACAGAGGTGCTAATTGAGGAGAAAAAATATAGTCCTGCACAAAGTTAAAATTATGCTGATAAAACAAATCCCTGTACTTGAAAGAGGTATGGAAATGTGAGATGTTCTAGGCTGATTTAAGGACATCCCTATTTTCCATCCTGTGTTTATGTTGGCTCTAAACACACACTTAGCTATACTAATTTAAATTGATGCACAAACTTAAATAATTGATACGGTCAAGGATTTGAAAACATCCCTCTGCAGAGACCACGAGTAGCAATAATTTCTCCTTGCATTGGAATTTGCCATTTAGATACCTGCACTAGAAGTGGCTCCCCTGCAGAGGCATGGATCCAGGGCATAGATTATCAAACCTCTTCTAGGCACTCTGAATTGTTCAACAAATCTGCTGGTTGCCCTCCTTGGGGTATAACAGGAGCAGATGAATGAGTTTGTCATGGACATCAATTATATAGAGAGGTCAGATCATCTTGGCCTGCCTGATTCCACTGTCACCTCTCCTGCATCAACATCAGAAATAAAATCTCAGGAAAAAATTCGATCCTGAGTTGACAAAACACTTGTTCAGCTTTCAAAATATTAAAAATATTCTGACTTTATGTGATGAAGTTAAACCATTGTAAGGTTTTACTGAGCCAAGGCAATCCCAACATATGATGCTTTGAGTATTTGTAAATAGGAGATTTTTAACAGTATCTTCTTTTTTTTTTTTTTTTTTAATACACGAGTACTGCACAAGTTGGAAATTGATTCATTATTGCCTGCAATGTGCACCAGATAGGCTGCAGGCAATTTTTTCTACTATTGTCCTATTATATGGATAAGAAAGTGTGAAAAAATACTAAAAACATCAACAGGTTCCAGCTTTGGAAACTGGAAGGAAAGGCCAAAAAAGCAGACTGTCTTCATGCTCATTCTTATTTGAGATCTATGAAGTATTTTTGAGGTGCTGTCTGGGAAATCATGTTATGCAGGGGCATAAACAAATAACTAGGTTGCCTGAGACCACAAAAAAGTCTGCAGTGGTGGGGCACAGCGGGGTGGCAGTGTCTGGTGTAATGGGAGCAGCCCTCAGCTCACAGGTGCCAGAGCACCATCAAACCTGTCAGCTCTCAGCAGAAGAAGGGTCCAAAGAGGGACCACAGGTGGCTCTAAATATATTAAGGAGGAGATTTTTCCATCCCTCTTTTCTGATATCTTAAACCATACATCTACATAGAAGAGGTAATTGCTGAGGTTTTATATATATGAACTATACCACAGAGAATACCCATTCCTTTGCAAGCATTACTGCTTGGAAACATATGCCAAAAGCTTGTTCTCCCAGGAAATCCACACCAAACTACTGGCTAGGTGACTACTGCCCAGGGGCCCCCTTACTTTTGTAGGTATTACTTTCCCTAATATTAGCTGTACAGGCAAAAAAACCCCTTCACTCTTTTTTTACTTTTTTTACTTTGTCCCCCAACACTTTTGGGATTTCTTTCTGTTTTCAACAAGTTAGATGCTGTTAACAGACAGCTGAACTTAATGATCGTTGTAGATCACTTCCAACTGAATTTTTCTGTTCTATAATATGCATATTTCACATACATATATCCTATTATCTGAGATTACAGGAGGAAAGCAGGTTGTTCATAGTTTGGAAAAGTTGTCAATTTATTTGCAGTGTGAAGAACTGAGATGTGAGCATCTGAAACACAAGCAAATCAATTCTGCCTCAGCAAGGAACAGCAAATACCCACTGACTTCTCCAGCAGGGGTGAGTGGTTAAGGCTGGAGGGAGGGAACTGGGCCCCCGAGTGTATAATGCAAATTCTAGCAGATTGTCTCCATTCAAGGGAAAATCAAGGACAAAAAAAGAAAAAAAATTTTTTCTTCTGCTTCTTATTGTGTTTTTCCTTAGTGGTTTTTGGTAAAAACACAGTGGAGTTGACCTTTGAATACTTTCACCACTAGTAAATTCTAGGATTCACTGCAGGAGAGTGAATGCACTGTGGTGCTTTTAATGTAAGGTGTTTTGCACCTCATTTGGGGTGTTTTGTCTAATGGTCTCTGTCCTTTGGATCTGTGCAGCTCTATAGCTCAGGATATTGTTTAATACAGATTTTCATATCCTAGAAAAGATAAGAAGAATCTGCAGGGAAAATGCTATTATTTCAATGAAATAATAAGCATCTTATATTTGAGACGTTTATAAGAAAGAACATGATCAGTAAATGGCATTTATGTAAACTTGAACTTTTTTTTTGTAATTGAGCACAGAAAATAAATAATCTTATTATTTATCTTGCACATTGGTCCACTTCAAGACAGACAGATGCATCTTGTAAATGGGACTGTAATCTCAGCCATGAGAATCAGCAAAGGAATTGTTCTCAAGAGACAGAAGCAGAAGGAAAGAACTGGAGGGGAAAATCACTCACTTTCCTTGATCAGTACTAGTCCAAAAGAAAAAAAAAAAAAAAAAAAAAGAGAGAATGATCATATCTCATCTATTCTTTTGGACAGAACTATAACCAAAGAGTTGTGATACTAGGGTTATTAAATTCTCCATAGAACAGAAAAACAGCTCCTTTTTTGTTCAGACTTAAGCACAGCAATCACTAATATGATATGATATTATGTTTGATAACATCATTGCTTCCCTCATTACTGAGGGGTTGATATCAGAGATTTGGTGGCTGAAATTTAATCCTATTATACTCCAATATTAAAAGGTCCCCAAGCACTTAGAGTACTTTATTATTATTATTATTATTATTATTATTATTATTGTTATTATTATTATTTTATTTTGCATAGACAGCTTGTGCAAAACCATGTTTAACTTGGATAAATATGATGTATGATAATCTGAGATATTGCTATAGAATAAGATGAAAGGGTCTGAGCAATGCTGAGAAAAGTATAGAAGTATTAATGGAATTCCAACAGAAGGGAATATGTTATATAATACTGCTAAAAATATAAAAGTCTGCCTCTTATATTAGAAAAATGCCTCATAGAGAAGCAGCATTTGGCTCTGGTCCCAATTCAGCAATTAACTTTGTGACTTAGACTTGTATTTCAGTGTTTGGCTGCTTTGGATTCTTGCAGTACTCACCAGAAATGAATATTCACAACTGTTCATTGAGTCTGAGGGCAGAACCATATCTGTGAGTCAGCAGCACAGTGCCAGGTGTGCTGCAACCATTGCTCTGCCCATGCTGGACATAAACAATGGCCTCTATGTGAAGTAAGGGATGTCAATTAAAGAGGCCTGTGTTAATTAAGTGTGTGGCTATAGACAGCTCAGTTTCAGCTTTGGGAGGAATAGAGTTAGCGTAGCAACTTCCGTGTTAAAAAGTGGAACAGGTTGAATGAATTCTCCCGGTGTCAAAACCATAATCCTAAACAAGTACAGTGTAAATTAAGATAGAATTTAGATTTGGTCATTTAGCCTGTGTCCAGAGGAGGCACTGGTTTATAGACCCTTATTCCAACTGCAGACAAGCCTAGAGAACCCCACAGCTCTCCTAATGCAATACAAGCACTCATGTAGCAATTCCCCCAAGCTTTTATGGAAAGATGCAGATGCTTTTTTGGAAGTGCTGCAGCTTCTGAAGGCTCTGTGTGTATGTGTGACAATGTCTGTGTGTCAGCTTACATGCTACCAGCATCTCCAAGCAGCAATGTTCCCTCCGAAAGAGAAGTATTTGTGGACAAACATGGTCTTTGCAATTTATTCTGCACATCTTGAATATTGAGTAATTTTGATTGGCTAGGCTTTCCTGGCAGAGCTGATGTCATATGAGAGCCCCTTTTATAAGAATGACTGAGTGATGCAGAGAGTTTAAGTGACAGTTCATTCTCTTCTAAGCTTCCCCTCAGCCAGTCTCAATTTGCAGGAGGAGATGGAAAGAAGTGAGGTATTTTATAAAGACAAAAATCACAGATGTGACACGGAGAAGGCCCATCAGACAATCTAGTCCCCAGACTTCAAGGAAGAGGATGTACTTTATATAATTTGCCAGGAGATTCTCAAGAGTGAAGATGACAATGGGATGAAGACTCACTAATGGAGAAGAAAATGGTGATGCAAGAGGGAAAAGCCCAGATATAATGGGAGTCTGTCCCTCCTTTGCATTATTCTCACCTTTTTCTACCTCCCTGTACTACCTCAGAAAGCTGGAAATACCTGGAAGAAGAGGTGATCCCAGGCAGTTCGTAGGGAAGTGTTCCCAGTAACTTTTGCCAACGTTTGTGCAATCATTGTGCCTATTTTTATTAGAAATATTATGGAACATTGTGCCTTTGGCAGTCTCCATGGATATCAGAACCTGCTTGGATTCTCTTCCAAGTTGCTTTTCTTGGAGTCCTAGATTATTGCCCTTGACTTCAGGAAGTCTCTCTTTTTAGACTGGATATTGAAATATTGACAATGAAATGAGAATATCAAGGAGAGAAATAACCAGAAAGTCCCACACTGATATGATCTGTAGTTAAGCCTATGTAAAAGCCTTTGGTGCAGTGATGTAAAATTTGTCTCTGATGCCCCCTTTTCAATTTCTTCTTATCAGCTGAATCCCCTTCTTTTCCACCTTCAGCTTCATCTCCATGAAGTCCTGTCCTATATGCCATGCTTCTCCATGTTTTTGTCATGTTTTTTGGACAATCTTTGCGGAATTGATAAGATCAGAGAAATTTCTGACTAATTTTCTGAAAACAGGCAGTAGGGAAGGAAGTAACCCTTTGTGGGAAGGGGTTATCTCTCCTGAAAAGCCTCTTTTATGAGTCCCGTGGAGATCAGTGTTGAATTTTATATCTAAACTCATCTTTGAGCATCATGTAAGAGGCTCTGCTGCTATGTGACACCTTCAAGCCTTAAATACCCTGCATTTTACCATACATTCTTTCCTAAGGTCTCTTAAAATTTCAGGTTATTTCCAAACTCATATTCTTGTTCAGATTTATATCATCAGAAAAGAATCTCTAAGAATCCCTCCATAATAAGAAAATATCTAATATTTCAAAGATTTCTGCTTTATCCCAAAGTAGCTTTAGTTTCACAAGTGGCATACTTTCCCCTCCTGCCCCCAGGGGTGTGCCAATGAGAAAAGGCTGCAGCCTTAGTCCTTATTATTGCACCTTATTGTGCTCAGGTTTCCTTATTTATTTCCCCCAGGACTGAAAAATCTTGAGGAAAAAAATCACAAAACTGCTCAATCAGTGGTGAGTGAACAAGTGCAGCTTCGTGGAAGAAACAGGAGTGCCTGGGGTGCAGCAAGTTCATTATGTCATGTTTCTCTTGCCAGAAAAAGAAAGGAGACTTCAGCAACTTGCAGTTCAGGACCATGAGAAATAGATAAGCTTTGCACCTTTCCCAGAAGGTTAACAGGCTTTGGAACTCACAGCCCAGTGGGGAACACTAGAATAAAACCTGGTTTCTCTGAAAATCCTCAGGAGTGCTCTGAAGGCAGTCAAACAGAGCATGTGGCAGCATTCGTGTGCAGTCCCATCTCCCTCCCTGTCACAATAGCACAGAGAAACTTGTCTCCTAGTTATGGAGATCTTAAACTATTATAAAAAAAAAACTTGCCTAGGCCAAGTATGTTGGGCAGGGGGTTTGCCAGGCACAACTGGCCTGGGGGAGATGATTGTCATAGAATCATAGGATGGTTTGGGTTGGGAGGGACCTTAAAGGTCATCCCACTCCAACCCTCCTGCCATGGGCAGGGACACCTTCCACTATCCCGGGTTGCTCCAAACCCTGTCCAACCTGGTCTTCAACACTTGCAGGGATGGGGCATCTGCGACTTCTCTGGGCAAACCTGTGCCAGTGCCTGACCACCCTCAGAGTAAACAATTCCTTCCTGACATCTGATCTCTACCTTTTCTCAGTTTAAAGCCATTCTCCCCTGTCCTATCCTACATCCCCTTGTAAAAAGTCCTTGTAAAAGACGTGGCACATGCTGCAGCCAGGACAATGTCAGGCTGCCCTTGTGTTACACATGCATATGCAAGTTTGAATTTCTTGCAAGAAAGCAGATTCCATTCCTTTGCCTCAGAAAAACTTTGCCTCATATAGTGTATATTAATTCATGTTCCTGGAATATAATAATAATTTAAGTAATATTAGTGATGGGGGTTGAAGATGCATTCCCTATAGTAAAAATGTTTCAGAAACTACGTGTTTTCAGAGGCTGCCAGTTCAGGCAGGAACTGAATGGTGACCTCACAAGAAACCCTTTTTACATTATCCCGGTGTTTTATTAGTTTATGTTCACAAATTGTATTTTATGAATGTAATATCCACGAGTGCAGGTGGTGGTAAAATTATACAGCTCTTGTCAGCGAGACAGCCGCAGCTCAGAGGATTCCCCTGGATCCGGGAAGGAGACAGAAGAATCACCATATCAATAGAGGGAGCAGCACCAAAACCATGTGTGCTCATCTCAGAAGAATAGGTGTGGGTTTGCAAGAAATGTTTTATAAGCTTTAGTTTATGAATATAGTATAGTTTTTTATATTGTAAGTTTAGTATAGTTTAAACACCTTGAAAGGGCCTCTTGTTTTAGAATGTATTCTTATCATAGTTTGATAAGGATTTCTAGGACAACTAGAGCCTCTGCCTGGAGACTCTTTATTGGTTCCCTCTTGTTTCGTCCTTGTGTTATGCATAATTTTTCCTTTGTCCATCATGGAATTCTTATCTTTAAGGTCCAAGAGCTTTGGCCACTAGTTGGCAAGACTCTCTTGAGACCACTCCCAAACCTGTATTGGATTTGTTAGAATTTAGGTAACTTAGTTGGCATGTAGTGTTTGGATTGTTTTATTGGTTTGTATAATTTTGTACCCACCTACCAGATTGTGTTGTACAAAACCGCCCTGCAGCCCCAGGCTCGGGATCTCTCTCGGAGGCACCTACCTGAGGCTGAGGGATCCCCTGACCCCCCTCCCCCAAATAAAGCCTGTGTTTTCTAAAAGCCTCTGGAGTGTCCCCTCTTTTTACCACAGCCATGACAGTGTCAGCCAACTGCCTGTGAGCCAAGACCCCACAAAAGAGAATTGCTGTAGCGTATCAGAGCTGCCAGGAGCCCAAGCTGAACACCAAGCTGGGCCAGAACCAGGTACACACCGCAGCAAACAGGCCCTAGCCAAGCCATCAAGGACGATTAGGGACACCATCTCCACCCAGGAAAACCTCACTCAGACCTGCCAATGATATCAGCACCACTACCAGGAGACAAAAGAAACTACAGAAATTCAAGACTGGGCAGAGATGCCAGCTCTGGCATTCCCAAGTTCCCCTGATACTGGGACTACCAGACTTGTTCGGACTTACTCGCCGTGCCACCTAACATGTCTTGACTTGTTCGGTGAGCAAAAAGTATAAGACTGGTGGGCAGGGGCTCAGACCTCCCTGAGACCTGGGGAGTGAGGTGCTGGTAGCACCTCATGGGGTCTCACCCAATGCCCGGCATTGTCTATTTCCTCGCTGTGACTTTTTCACTGGCAATCCGGCAATAAATTCTATTTTACTATAATTGCCGTTATTCATTTATAACACCTCAGAACTGTACAGTCAGTTTGAGCAGAGGAGTTCTCACCCTGAGCCAAATGAATGCCAGCACCCAGGTCCTGCTGATGCCCCCCTGCTTACAGGGACAGCTGAGAGCCCTGCAAGAGACTAGTCTTTGTTAGGATAATGTGGGAAAGGATTAGCCTCATTCTAACCTTTAACAGTTAGAATTGTTTTCAAACCTGAAATAGTCAGTTCAACACACCTTTCTGGTTTTGTGTCTGTAATTCCAGCTGTACTCTGAATGCTTTTTATTAGCAATATAATAATACTGCAATACTGCACAAAGGTGGTTTAAAAGAAATTTGTGTGGATGTGAGTGCTGTTGTCTTCACTGCAGGGAAAGGAAAAAGCCTCCCCCTTCTTCCTAGGCAGTGAGATAGCAATCAGACACATACACCTTATGGTAAATTAAGAAGTGCAGGGACAAAAATAGTAAAGAAACTCCCTCAAAATGGCCACTGGAACCTTACCCCACTGAAGCTGACAGGAATCTGTCCATGTATGTCCAGATGTCCATGCATTCAGACAGGCTCTATGAGACCAGTCAAATATTTCACTAACATTCCAGTGTTAAATAGTTTAATTATTTTACTTCCGTTCATGATAGATTTGAGAGTCTAACAGAAATGAAGCAAACCAATAAAAAGGGAAGGCTGGATTCTTACTGGTTATTTCCCTTTCCCAATGGAGTTATTGTTTCAGATAGAAAACAGGGGAATAAAGCCTGTGGCTGTGACAGGGTTAATAGTAAAGACTTTTTTTCCCGTTTGAAATGGCTCCATGGTTCGAGAATGACTCTTTGCTTCCCCTCTTAATCTGTATTTTACGAGTGAGAAGCTTTGCATTATGCAAATCGTTAGATAGGAACAGGTGACATTTCAGCAAAGAACATGATCAGCGGCCCGGGCCTGGATTGGGCTGCTGATTTATACATTAGTATTTGTCACAAGGATCGCAAGTACTTCAGACTACAGCCTGCAATTTGCTTTTCTATTTTTTCCTCCCCACAATCCTTAAGGTGGAAACTTCATCAAAGTATTTAAAACACACTGATTGGACCAAAGGGAGCAGATTTTGTTCTGTGATCAGGGCTGAAACAGCACAGTCTTGTTTTGATGGCTGTTTGCTGGTGTTAATTGTCACTCAGTGGTTTAGGCTTGCTGGAGCTCCTGCACATCTGCACAGCTCCAGATCCAGATGCTCTGCAGCAGGGAAAACCCCCTGGTAGTCCACTGGCCCTACTGCAAAATGGGGAAATCTGAAGGACAACACAGACTTTTATTTAAACTTTATGAACAACAAAACAACAGACATCTTCAATATGAAAAATGTGTCAGAATGCAACTATTTCTTGTTCATTTCTATTTTTTCCCTTCTGGACCTTCTCTAATGGCAGGCAGGCTCAATAGAGATTGATTTGTATGCCATGAGATATGTTTTGGACTGTAAATTATTTCTGGGAAAAAAAAAAACCCAACCTACTGGAAAAAAGAAGGGATTTACTGCCATTGAATTTAACATCAGGAACAGTTGTTTTCCTTCCTTTCATTTTGTAGTTCTCTGAAGCATTTTGGTTTTTACTTTCACACTGGCTTTGCTCCTGCCCTGCGAAAGCTTTAAATTATAACAGCAGCTTAAATCAGGGAACAGGAGAGGTTATTAGGTGGTTGGAGTGTCATTCAACAGCAAGTTAAAGCAGTGCTGTTCCCAGCAGTCTGTCTGTGCTCCTCAGCATGGACAGGAGAAGCGTGTTTGGTGTGCAGGACATGGTGGCTGTGTGCTGTGAGCAGCACAGCAGCACGGCAATTACAAACACTGCATCTGCCAAAGGCAACATGGCAACAAATATACCCAAATGCAGCTTGCTCACTGGATTTCACAGGAGTCTTTAGTGCAAATAGAAACTGTTGGTCTTCTTTTAAGCTGCCTGGCTGCCCAGAGGCAGTGGGACAGGGCTGTACCTGCTCTATGGCACAGCCCTCACTCTAACTGTGGGGACATGGGCTCACAGGAATGTCTCCAGTAACATTTACTGCAAATCAGGGGAGACAGGAAGGCAGAGGCATCTCTTTCCTCATTTGCTGATTCTGGCAGTGTCTGTTTCTCCCTGTCACTGCCTGCGCCCATCCTAGGCAGGGCCCCTCCTTGACTGTGCACTCTTTAATGTGACATTTTTTTGTTCTCAGCACTCAGCAGAGGTTCTGTGAATGGCTCCTCTAATAAACAAATAACTGGGCTGTGGTAGCATCTGCTCCACCCTATGTACAAAGGCTGCTGTCTTGGGTCCCTGACTTGGGCAGGATCCAGGCAACAAGAGCTGCTGTAGCTTCTCATCATTCTAAATCAAAGATAAATCTTGGGCAAAAACAATCTCTCTGTTTTCTTAAGGCTTCTTCTATTGACCATGCTACACCAGAAGCTGGTATATGTTCTTCCCCTGCTCTTTCTTAGTCTGGTCTTTCGGCCCTTTCTTTGATGCATGCAAACACAACCCAGTTCTTCTCATCAATGCTGTAGGGCCTGGACATCTTACATCTGTTACAAAGGAAGCATAGTAGGCTACGTGAAGAATTTTGGTTTATACCTTGCCATGTGTTGTGACAGAAATGATTCTTAGGGGTTGAACTTGCATGAGAAGCTACCTTCATAGCTGTATCTTCTAATTTCTCCTGCTTTCATCTCTGTGGATGGTAAAATGACCTAGAAAGAACTCATTCCAGGTGGCTCTCTTTTCCCTAAACCTCTCGGGTATGTTGACAATTCACTGTCCTTGAAAACCATATTTCACTGGCCTTTGAAAATACTTCTACTTGCAAATGTCTCATTTTAAGACAAGTGCAGAAAATAGCCTCTGTTGTTTATAGCATTCAGCATATGGCTCATACCTACCTGCAGTCATGTCCACAAATCCTTCAATGGGATCATATTTTACCTTGAGTTTCTTGGTTTTTACCTGGAATAGTGGCTTAAGTTCCTTCTTAATGTGTTTTCTTATCTCCTTAAGGTAACTTTAGCAGATAAGAATGTTCTGCTGAGAATGGCACAAGCCCATAATTAATTCATGTCAGAAATCGTTACCATTTCTTAATATCATCCAAATTAAACTTTAGTTCAATCCAGATGTTCTCAGCTGTGGTCACAGCAATGCCTTTGTCATGAGATTGTGCTCTGGGTGATTCTCCCAGTGCTGGGAACAGCTGTGTGAAGACTCCTGGTGCTGGGAGCAGGAAGAGCTGCACTGGCATTCCCAAATGTGCTCCAGGTCCATGGCACTGCTGTCTGGAAGGATGGGCAGCACAGCCTTCAAAGCCATGATGGGCCACTTAGGTGAGGTTTCCTGTGGGCATTGCTTTAGAAGTTTGGGAGTTTATACCCAGTCACTACATACCAAAGCTATACAATGACTTACTGGTGGAATTAACAGAGTGAGCAGTCCAGACATAGATGAATTCAATCCCATAACACTGACCCAAATCACACTGTGGTCAGATTTAACGACATCTACGATGATCAACTATGACTTTTAATACTGATGCTTTATCTCAGATACATTTTTGATTGCCATATAAAATACTCACTGAGTTTCCACAGGCTTCACATTCCACTGTGTTTTGAGGATGGGGTACCTTGCTCCTATCTCACTAATTTTCTCTACTTCATTATTTGTGTATCATCTCTCATATTTTCTGTTACTGCAACACAAACCCTTAAGAAGCTCTAATGGCATTTCTTGAAGGCTGGGTAATTTCTCTCCATGCCAATGAGATCATTATGATTATCCTCATTTCACAGGATGGGAAGCTGAAAAAGAGATGTGACAAAATGCTTTGTCTGAATGAAAGATGCTTGTGTGTATACAGAGTTATCACTCACACTTTTGTACTTCCTCTTATATTTATATACCCAACAGTTTGCTGAGGCCAGAAGGTGTATGCATGTGTCTGGGTGGAACCCTTTCCTGAAGGAAGTGTAAGTAGCAGCTCTCCACATGTGTCTTCACAGAAAAAGCAGCATTATGAGCTACAACATTTGTCATCTCATTGTTAATAAGACCCAACCAATGAAATCTCTGTATATAGAGGCAATGCTGTTTTTATTGGTGTTTAAAGACAATAAATATGTGTTTGTTTCTCTGATGAGATTAAAATGGAGAGAATAAATGATACATTATTAGACTTTGAGGAACTGGGGTGTCTTACCCAACAGAACCAGAACTTTACCCCAGTTCTTAAGCATCTTTCTGTAACCACAGTGGGGAACCCTCTTTGGAGTCTTGTGAAGAGGGACTGGAAGTTAAAGAATTTATGCCATCTGTGGATTTTTAAAGTAACAGGTAAACATCTGTTTGGATCTATTTGTATTCTTTCAGGTGAGTAAAAGACCAAATTAGTAAGAAGTTATTCACTGGTATAAATTGAATTCATGTAGATGTCCCCAGTACTGGATTCCTTTAAAGAGCCCTTTTGATTCACTCTCTAATTGCCTAAGAAAAGATGCTAAGGACATTAAGATGTGCACAGCAAAGTGCAGTGACCTACCTGATAGTTGGATTTCTTCTTGATAGGGTCTTCTACACTGCCATACACTTGTGATACAGGTGGTACATTATAATACAATGTTTGTGAGGACAAAGAACCTTGCCATAGCCCTGCCTCTGGTCAGCTCTGCTGACTCTGTTGGAGTCAAGGGACATCTATCCCCAGCTGTTTAACACCACAGGGGAGCTATCTTCTCATGGATGAATACAAGAAAATTGTTTATGACTGTTACCTACAGGATACTGGTAATACAAGGCAGAATGAGAAGTTGTCATTTGTCAATATTAATCTGAAGTGTTTTATGGTGGAAGGTACTGTCTGCTTGGGGTTGTAGTGTCTGTGCAAAGGAATGATGTTGACTTAATTGAAATCATCAATTTCTATCTCAAAACCTTGGATTTCCTGTTGTCTTAAAGCAAAATATCATATCAAGCCTTTTTTTTCTGTTCAGAAAGCCTATGAACAATAAAAATAGGTTGTGCATTTGGTCTAAATACCAAATTTGTGACAGAGCTTGAAATAAGGAGAAAATATGAGATTAGTAATGGCAAGCAAGGATCTGTTGGTCTCCTTGAATTTATCCAGTGATGAGAGAGCTCGGCACTCCTAGCTGAGGTTGACTGTGAACTTCACATGGCTGTTGTGCTATTGTTAGTTTTCCATTCACCTGTATGTTAATAGAGATGTAAAATCAGTAATTGCTTCTGCATGCTTCATTTATCTAGGTTTGGGTTGTATCATGTTTTTCTCAACCTTTCCATCCTTGAGTTGTCCATAAAACTTTTGGTTGACTATATATTGACTACCATGATGCCTACTGAGTTGGTTGGACTTCTACTTTGAAAAAAAAATGTTGGCTAATAAAAACCACATATATATAATTTATAAATACAGGAGCAAGAAATTACATATATGGATAGGTCATCACAGGGAATTGTTATTGTCTCTTTACTTACCTACAGAAGTATGTATTAACCAACTACTTCCTTCATGCTGAAAAACATACAAAAAATTATGTTTTTCCCATCAGCTGAGCTAGTTCATCATAATAAAAGCAGAAGAAGGACAAGAAAGAGTTGCTGTCTTATGGCTGTGTTGTGTGTGCTGGTTTAACAGGTGTGAAATGTGCTCCTGGTATGGACTGAAGTGAATAACCACATAGGATCAGCTGATGAGTAGCTTTGTGTAGGGCTGGAAGATTTTTAGAGGCCTCATGGGATTTCTACATGCAGAGAGGGGTGTGGGTAGGGTCATGGACATTGCTTAGAGAAAACTTGTCAGAGTGAGCTTTCAGAATTAATTGGAACAAGATCAAATAGTGAGAGTTTGATTGATGCTTTTGGGCCCACTCATAATCCAGAGGAATAGTAAATTATATAAATATTCTGAGTAAACAAATACCTTTGTCTTGAAACAGGACAGAATTGATTTGGCATCCGGAAGTGAAAATTGACGCCAGCCCCTTCATTCCTTCATGATTAATCTCAGAATCATGGCAGACTTTGATCTCCTAAAAAATCTGTCCCTCAGAGGACTTTTTTGCTAGTCAAAAATATAGAGATAACTTGGCTATAATGTATTTATATACCATTTGCAACTCTGGATGCTGATCCTAATCCCCAGATCAGTTTATCTGTGACAACTTCTTTCCTTCAACCACAGCAGAACAGAGGAGAAAATGTGCTTGGACCTTCAGCTGAGCAATTGAGCTGGCTCCCAGGAGCCTGGAACTGCAGAATGAAAATATACATCTCCTGTCCACCAATTTTCAGGCAATCCCAGCATCCACAATGGTGATGGATAGCAGGTTCAGGTGCCCTACCCTCTGTAACTGTTGTAATCTGATGCTGGAATGAAGAGCAGCAAGATTTGTGCTGCCAGAAAGACATGTGAGCCCCAACCCCACTCTGAGATATACGAAAATGA
Source organism: Phylloscopus trochilus trochilus (assembly GCA_016584745.2). Lineage (NCBI taxonomy): Eukaryota > Metazoa > Chordata > Aves > Passeriformes > Phylloscopidae > Phylloscopus > Phylloscopus trochilus. The sequence goes on from WQNJ02000007.1 coordinate 5,375,224, forward strand.
AGCAGGACAAAGTTTATTACCAAAGTCTCAGCTTCCCAGTGGAAGGTGTTCAAATTTCCCTGTAATACATTTTACTGGTCCTTATCTGATAGTATTCCTAGGGGAGCTTTTATGGCAAAGGACTTGCAAGCCATGGACATGTAACACTGTTCTTTCTGCAGGCTGGAGAAGAGGTGAGAGAAACCCTGTAAGGGAAACAGGACTGTGAGGCAGGTGGAAAGCTTGTAGCCAAAGTGGGAAAAATTTGCCAGACAACCTCTAAAACTTGGGTAGATCAGGTATGGCTTGGATTTTAAAGGTTTGCCCAAACAGACCTTAGAACAACGGCAAGCTAAGGGGTGATTTGAGTATAAGGATTTAAACCCATGGTTCTAGGATCTAGGCTGATAAATCACAGAATTATACAGTAATTATTAATTGAGTATTGCCACAGAAAGTAGGGAGTTATAATGATAAAATGACTTATTTCGCCTTTGCTGAGGTTGCTGAAGGCGCATCTTACAGGGGAAGTTCTTGTAACCCGTGAATTGTTATACAGATTCCACCTTAAATGGATTTTATCAGACTGTGCACCGGTAAGCCCATGCTAATATTGGCTCCAATAAAGAACAAATCAGTGCCCAACTCGACTCGTCTTATCGCACAGTCAAAACTGATGGCTGAAGAAGTCATAAAGATCCCATTTAATCTCTCGCCTATCTATCACTGTGAATGTCTTTATCCTCTTTGTGCAGTGGTAATATCTGCTCATTATGAAAGCAAAATAGATCTGGCATGAATAAAAGCGGAATGAAGTGCTCACTTTGATTTTGACAGCATGATCAGTGGAAGCAGTAATCTGTGAGAATCAAAAGGGCTAAATTATTCCATAACAGTAATTTGAGGGAACAGCTCAGAGCATACACATCTGCTTTCATATATTGTGACGTGCACTGATAAAACATCCTTCCCAATTTTCTCTCTCTGTGCTTGACTAATCTGCAACAGCTCTCACAATGTCTAATCATGCCATCAAAAAGGAGAAGAAGCTCAATGGAGACTCAAATGAAAGAAGATTGGAAAACTATCCTCAATTGAAATTACATTTGTAAATGAGCCATAGTTTTTCTGTTCAGAGTGCATTATGGCAAATCTGCCTGAAGAAGTAGTTATGCTGAAGAACAGCAACATGTATCTAGATTGTATTTATTCCATTACTGCTCAAGTAAAATTATGGAAGCTTGGAAGCCCTGGGGCATCCTTTCAAAACTGATACGCCAAATTCATAGTCAGATTCCTGTGGTATAATTATAACATCTCTGGCCAGCTGAAAGATTCCCAATACATATAAATTACATTTACAGTGTAAAGGGTTTTTTCTTTTAAACATTCCTGTCATATGGGAGATTTCTTCCTGTATTTGCAGGCTGGGCCATGGCCACACCTTTCTCACTTTCTTCCTTTGCTCATGGTATTTTTGGAGGTAATTAACTGGGCCTATAACATACTTAAATCACTAAAACTAAAGTAATTTTGAAGGTGATTTAAGGATGTATCCAGCTGATCTCCATGGACAAAACTGTAACTTGAAGCATGTGTGGACTGGCGTGAAATGTGTGTCACAGATCAAAAGCTAAATAGTTACATTAAAGCTCCTCTGCTGAATATTCATATTGTGGTGGTTGACATGCTTTTTAACACACGGTAAAAACCTGTTCTTCCTAAAACTTATGGGCCTCATTTCTGATCCTTGCTAATTGAAGTCTGTCCTCTGGCACTCCAGCCTCTGAGGACACATTGTCACCTCTGCAGGGACTTTGAGAAGTGTTATCCTTCCCTTCAAGCATCTGCTCCCAAAGCTGCACGATTTGTCAGCCAAGGTATTGTACCTCTCTGTCACTTTGATTGGACTCACATGCTACTGAACTCCTTAAAGCTGTACTGGGTAAACCCTCACTGGAAACATCAGTAATGAGCCTCTCCCTTATGCCTTTTCTCCTGGCATAGCCAAAAAAATTAGTGAGTGCCTCCTTTGTAGACCTGTCACGGGGTTCAGTGTTGCATATTCCTGTGGTGAGGATGAACCTACAGATCTGGAAGGACACAGGTGAGCAAATGGTTCTGATGTCAGCTGCTGCCATTGCTTGTTCTTCTGGTACATGCTTGGGGAAATTTGAAAATATGAGCAAAGAGGGTATATTCACTCTAGGAAGGTATGTCTGGACACCACTCTGCAAATGTTTAGATCTTGGTGAAGCTTATGTACGTCTTCCTTGCCTAAGAAAAATATGAGTGAGCAGCTGCTCCTGCTCTTGATATTGTTGCCAGAGCAATATTAACTACAATATCCATTATTCAGTTTGGGTTTTAATAATTTCTTTTTCACTCATTTTTAGCTCATTTTCTGCAAACACACAAGTTCTTATCTAGTGATCACTTTGCCATAACAGCCTTGCCTGGTCAGGATTTTTTCAATCTGCCCGACAGAAACTTAAGTCTCTGCAAAACTGAAGTAGTAATTTTTGAGATTACCAGGCTCTGTTTTCTATTGTGAAAAATTCAAATCAAAACGTTTTTATTTTACAATATTTATAATAATGGTAAAATATCGTGATATTTATAAAATAGAATTCTCATAATATAAAATGCATATATCAAATTTGTATCATTTTATTAGACTTTGGGCTGAATTGAAACATTTTCTTAGGACCTGTCTTTGTACAGATAACATCCTAATGGTCTCTGGAGATTATATTTCTTTCTTGTTCCCGTTATTACTGCTAACTTTAATTCATATCCCATAACAAAAGATAATGTCTTTTCACCTTAAGCCCCTGGGATGCTTCACAGTCTTGTGGCCATGGCAAATGTTAGGGAATGTGGCTGGGTGGAAGCATATGTGAGATACTGAAAGAACTTTTCCAGTGACTTGGAAACTCCAGTCACTTGTTGCTTCTCATGTGTCTGTTACACCTACTATTAAACTTACAACCCTTGGACATGGATCTGAATGTTTTATTGGCCAAATTATCCAGCAAAAATTTCATACTGGCTAAGTAATACAGCCTGCAATTTTTGGTGCAAGAAAAGTATCAGTTAAAATTGATTTTCAGGCATGCACATTTTGACCAGTTGCATGGGGAATATGCACTTATTAAGTCAGTGAACAGATAAAATTTCCTGTGACGAAAACCAACCAACCAGCCAACCAACCAAACAAGCACATAGCTCACACCATCTGTCCAATCATTACTCAGCAATAAGGTTTGATGAATAAAGAAATAAAAGCTACTCTAGAATTTTGCATAAATTATGGAATACTACAATTTTTAAATAATAAAAATAACTGGCTGGGTATTACTTTGAGTATTCTGGCTTTAATCATTGTACTGGTGATTTTTTGGCAGGACTAATTTTTATATGTCTGCATGAAATATACAATAGGACATGAATAACATTATAGGTATTTTGATTTATTGAAATCTTCATTTTATAAAGTCAAAGAAATTAGATAAATGTAAATTTTTTTCTACCTTCATCTGCAGTAAAAAGGCTGTTAAGGTTCCATTGTCAAGATAGGTGTGTAAATGCACTATTTAAGGGTATAGTTGTTCATGCAGCAGCCAATACTCTCAGCAGAGGTTAGGAAATTTGCCTTACAGGTCGGTATGTTTTGTGACAGAATTTATGCATAATTAATCTTAATTCCCCAAGCACTCCTGCCCATACCCAACTTTGCCTCTATGATTAACCACATTAGGTTCAATAGAAGTAATTACACTCTAATTTAGGTTTGTGCTTAAGCACTTGCAGGATCAGAACCTAAAATGTCAAGATCTCTGAGGAAATGTCATATCTTTTTGCTTGTTCCTCTTCCAGCCCTAAAACATTCTGAGATACTAAAAAAAGATGTAACAAGGGGTGATTTTAATCTGTATGCACAAATTCTTCAGGTTGTCAACATCTCTGTATCTGGACTGGTTCACTATGTAATTTCCTATGGCCTATTTACATCCAAGCCATTCCAAAACAACACATATATCAAGAATTAGCTTAGCACGTTGTTTTTCTCTGCCAAAGACCCACAAAGAGACTGCAGGAATAAATGAGCCTCTTATGGTGATTAACTGTACAGTGATGCATCGCAGACAACTGACTACAGAGTGCCTTAGTTACAGTACTCATGTTCATTCCTAATTTTCTCTGTGGAGGGTCAGACTCAGGGTCAGATTCAGTGGACTGAACAGGTTTATGGTTATTGGCTTGGAGAAAAAGGAAAGAAAACCAAACATAAGCTGATAAAACCCTGGCTACCTCTTCTGTCAGTGTTACCATTCAACTTCAAAATTTTAGACCCCCAGTCTCAGGCTCTTTTGCTGGCTGAGGATGGCTGCTGGTCTCACAGCTAAAAATTGCCTTTTCCTGCTCGTTTGACTAACACGCTTCCACAACAGCCTCCTGAAGTGGTTTCAACATTGCTGTGGCAGCAACTGCAGAGCACAGGCTTTGTAAAAATCACCATAAATGCTATTGTGCTCTTTTCCTGCCTTGCACACTGCCACACACGTTGGGACAAAACGTGACTCTGCTGAGCAGTGCACAGTTTATTTGCATGACAGCATCCAGCCTCTAATTGTCTCAGTGCTGTACACAACTGCAGGCAGAGGGCAGACTGGGGTAGGAAGTGGCAGCAGGGGCACAATTAAAAGTATGAGGAAGCCTACATGTCTGTGTTCTGTAGTTTTCTGAAATGCCTCCTACTGTTTCTGTAAACTTGCTTGTGACACATGGTTACTATAACTGAGATTCTTCTAATTTACCCTTTCTACGGCCTGTTTACATCTAAGCCATTCCAAAACAACATATTTATCAAGAATTATATATGATATATATCATATATCATATAACTGCCCATTTTTGGTTTTGCACATAGTATGTAATTATTACTTGAAGAGATTCAGATAGTGACAAGTCACAATGGCAATGAACATGGCTGAGAAGATATTTTGCACCAAAACAATTTGTAGTTTTTCTCCAACAAGCCGGAGGAGCATGAGATTGTCAATGTCAGTACTGTTTTTCCAGGTTTTAGGGGAAACCTCCCCTCCCCAAGCATAATGATATTTCACATTTTTTCTGTGAGCTGCATCTGAGTTTGGGCCTTTTCCACATCCTATAGTGCAAGTGTTCTTCAGCCACTGGGGATCTGCAGGCTGAGGGTGAAAGTCTATGGAGCTGCAGGGAAGCAGTGAGAGTTCTCAGAAGTTTGCTTCAGGTGGGCTTACAGAGTGGTTTTGGTGCTGGGTTTTTGGCACATTGACTGCCTAGGATATGTCAGTAGTGATGCCTGAACATACTGACATATCTGAGTAGAGCCTTTGCTCCAAGTCTGAGACCTTCACTGGAGGTGATTACAAACATCCATTACAGAGAGGTAAAGGATGCTGTGCTACCTGTCTGCTGCTTTAATGGCATATACTAGCAAATATGTCAGTTTAGTGCTTAGAGACCTCAAGCAGGCCACGGGAGATTTGGGCCCTGGCCACGCCTTGGCCTGAAAACATTCAGACCAATGTCTTTATCTCTGGGCTGTGCTGAGTAAAGGGGAGAGGGAGAAGACTGTGCCTGAGCCTGCAAATTCACTGGCAGAGGGAGAGCAGAGCAAAGGAAGGATACGCAGCACAGGAAAATCTTTCCTGTGCTGGCAACACAGGAAAAATTGTCATCCTGCAGGTGCAAATGGAGCCCTGGTCTCCAGCTCACCCCCAGGGCTTTTCCTTGAGATTTGCTTCAGCCACCCTGGGCAGGACCCCAGCGAAAAGGTCCAGCCAGGCTGCAGGTGCTCTCCCTGTGCTGATAGAGCCCCTGGTGGAGAGTCCAGATGTGGTAACCGAGAGAGATTTTCTGGCCAGGCAGCTGTGCTCCCAGCACAGGCATCTCTGCTCACGCTGCTCGAAGTGCTCTTGTTGCAGGAGCAGCACATCCACAGCTGGGGCACAGCAGCAGCCACAGCCAGGACAGATGTAATTCTGCTGAATAGGGTGGGGATCATGCGTCTGCCAGAACTCTGCCAGGAGAAATGCAGTAAGGTCTCAAAAGTCAGCCGTGACCCGTGCTTAGGTCTGAAACTAGCTTGAATTCTAGCCTGTTTCCTACCTTTGTCACACTTCTAAATGCCACCTTGCCAGAGAATTCGTGTTTGCCATAGGATTTGTGCAGCACTCTGCTTCACTTTATAAACATATTTTATGTAAATCAAGTGTTAATTACCCCTGCTCTCTATTTTGTGTTGAATATCATTCTTTTAATTACAGGCTCCATCCCAGGTTAAGCCTGCATGCCTGTTGTTGAGCCAATTATCATAAATTCCCCTGTAACAATTAACAATATTGGTACAGAGCTGCATGTATTTTAAATGTTATAATTATGCTCAGCTCTTTTGTTAATTGGCCTATCTGACTCTTTACTTTTTATGCTGCTCATCTGCTCATTACCACAGCCATTTAATTCAATTAGCACCTTAATTAGAAGAACAGCCATGTCCAATGTCGTAGGACTTGTCAGAGTACGCGGCTTGATTAGCAAAGACAAACACACCATGCAAATCAGGCTGTAACATTTGGGGGCGGCAGGAATGGAAGGCAGCCAGCTGGTGAAGTGGAAAAGGAGCGTGTCTTCATCCCCCAAAGCTTTGCCAGGAGAGAGAAAATAAAGAAGGCATCAGACTGAGGAAGGAATAAAATAATTTACAATTCCACGAGTTAAGGCATCACTTAACATGAATGGTGTGTAACTCCTGAGGACGGTGTCACTACTAAATTATCTCCTACCCCCAGTGCTCTTAAAAAAAGACAGAAAGTGAACGAGATGTGTAAAAATAATACAGTAATCTCCTACCATATAATATGTCCTTTTCAGAGTAGGAAGTCAAACCCCAAAGTCTAAATTCAAAGGGAGAGAGAAGAGGAAAAAGAAACACCCTGATCCCAGGTGTAAATCCACACAGCTCCACTCATCAGTGCCACGTGAGAAGTGGGTCCAGGGTATTTTAAAATCACCCATTTGACCTAGACACTCTCATTAAAGATAGCAGCATTGCTGAGGAGAGACATGAGGAGCTGTAGAATTGTATTTAAAAAAAAAGAGCTGCATTTTCCAAGAGCAGTTTAAGTCTCAGTTTTGTTTTGCGCCAGTCTATTTAAATCTTTATTCCCTGCCTATTAATTCTCCTAATTAGAATTAAATGAAGCATGCTAAATTGCTAGATTAACCAATAATTAAGCAGGCAAAGCACTAACGTTTAATACACACAGGCAGCTCTTTCTCTTCTGTGATAGCACCATGTCATGCCTGCTCATTTTATTTGAAAGGAATTAAGAGGCTTGTCTTCCGTGATCAACACCCCCTCCCATATTAACTTACATAAAATAAAGACTTTCCCAAAAAGGGATCAGTTTCCAGCTAGTTATCAAGGAACCTTTGCTTTTATTTTTTAATTCCTTATCTGTGAACCCTTGTGAAACCTATTTGAATCAGTTGGCTCAAGAAATCCAACAGCTGTACATATATTTAGCAGATAGTAGATTTTAATTAAAATGATATATAGTTTGTATGGTGCTCCTTTTATTCTGTGTTATTTCTTTATTTCTGCTCATGTAATGAAGTCCTACACTTATTTCCAGAGGATGGCAGTGCCTATCCCTCCCTCTCACCTCCTCCCTGTGTCATGCCTCTCTCCTTCAATATTCATTTTACATATTTACACATAGTTTTGTCTTTATGGCGTGCCGCTGCCTGTGGAATCTCTCAGTGTCACACAGTCCTCTCTGAGTGTAAGCAAGAGGCTGTGCAGACCCATCATGGATAGTCTTGGTGATTTTGAAGGTTATTGCTTGGGTGTGTAAGTGCTGGAAAAGCTGGGTCAGGAGCAGGACCAGCATGTTTGGAAGGGAAAGGTGCTGGTTGTGCTCTTAGGAAGGTGTTGGTTGTGCCTTGAGCATGTAACTCCTTCATGTACAGAGGGCAGCAAAGGCTCGTGACAGGGATTTCATAAAACTCCTCAGTCCCATGGCAACTGAACACATATGTTCTTGTCTTTTATTCTTTGGGGTTAAGCTGTTTGCAAAAATTTGGGATATTTCTCATTGTTCCCTCCAGGATCAGAAAAAAAAATCTGATGGAGTCAGATGTTTCTCTTGGGATGTCTATCCAGTATTTTGCAGACAGGTCCAAATTTATTTTGCCTGTGGCTTGAGCAATCTGTCTTTGAAGAGGAAGCTGTGTGTCTGTATTCAGGAGCCATGGCTTCTGTTTTGAAACCACTTTGCAGCTGTTTGGCTGCATGACGTGCCTTTGATGAAATCCCATAACAAGAAAGGCTGGCCCTGAAGTCCTGTTTCCCAGAAATACCAAAGAAGAGGCTGTGTGTCTGCTCACAGTCCCAGGTCTCTTGTGGCCAGCACTTTGCCGCAGAAGAGATCTCCAAAAGTAGGTGTTTAAACAATATTGTTGAAATGATGTAATATCACCCTGCAGGTGAAAGGGGAAATCTCTCTCTTGTTTCTTCCCTCTCCGGGTTATCCTGTGCCTTTTGGTATTTGCATGAGCATTTCTGAGATAATTTTCTTGGCCAGTCTGGAGGAAAAGCAATGCAAGAAAATACACTTTTCCCACTGGCTTAAAAAGTTGAATCTGCACACCATAAGGCCAAATGAATATAGAGGCATCATGAGGGCCAGAGTAGGATCTGCAAGTGGTAAAAACTGGCAGTGATGGACCTTTCCTTATGGTAGTAAATCAGTAGCTTAGCCCAGATATCACCAAATTGCAGTTTATGTTTGTAGACACATAGGTATATCCTGGAGTAAAATCATAGATAATGAAAGAGAACAGATTTGGTTTTATTTTATCTCTTCTCCTCAAGTGAGCAGTCCTGCTGGGTGCAGGGAAAACTAAGTGTCAGTGCTGAAGACACCAAAATTGCCTTATTTCAGAGGTTTTTTTCTTTAGAGAGTTTCAAAGAATTTCAAAGCTCTTGATCTCAGTTCATGCAACGTTTTCTGAGTAGCAGCTTTCCATCAGGATGGCATAATTCCTCTACTACACACATGTCTAACCAACCTGAGCAACACCAAGTGCTTATGATTTGGAGGTAAAGCTATGCAAATACTGGCATGTGGCTGTGGTTTTTTTTCTCCGTGTCTCTCTCACATGCACCCCAATTTAAGGCTGTCTAAATGATCATGCACTTGAATGCTTTGGCATAAAGGCAATGCCAATGCACAAATCTCAATGTGAACAGGTGATCGTTCAGAGGCTTGCCAAGGACAATTTGTAGAGTCATGATCCAAGACAGTTTTGAATCCAGGCATGTTCAATTTGAAAATAAAATTATAACAATGTCTCAGAAGAATTAGAGATAACCATTCCCACCAAGAATTTGGCCTGGTTTTGCAGTTGCTTGCACAGACCTGCTGATTAACATGGAGAACAATAAGTGTCCCCTGAACCTTTAATGTCAAAAAATAACGGTGAGATGATGGGGCCTTGGAAGTCAAGGTAAATCAAGATGTGAGTGAATGGCTTCATTTCTGTGAGGGGCCAGACTGAGCAAGCTGGATTCTAATTTCTCAGCTGTCCTGTGGTATGAACTGTGTGGCCCCTGCAGTACATGCTGAGGACAGCGGAGTCTGCCTTCCCTTTGCGGCTGGCTGCCTGATTGATTCATTCCTCTGCTTTTTTTCAAACCAGGCTTCTTACATGCTTTGGTGAACCTCTTAGTCAGTCTCTGGTACCTCTGTCGATTCAGTGTGTGTGTCTGTGTCAGTGTGTGTGCATGCACGTGTATTGCACTTCATCTGCTTGATGCAATAATATCCTGGGGGAATGTGCAGGCTGTAAACTTCTTCATAACATCCTGTTCCTGCAACTTGGAGATATTGACTCTGAAGGGAAACAATGGCATGAATAAAATAAAAATAAAAAAAAGTTAATTATCCTTTGTGTTTGTAATTTAATTAAAGATGCAGTAAAGTTTTACTGTTTTTCCAGGTGATGATGTTTAGGGCTCTGAAAAGCTATTTGTGCTGGTGAGATTAAAGTGCATTTTAAAATGTTCCCCGAGCACTTTCACATTTGTTGATAGATTTTTAAATTAAACTTTAAATTGTAATCTAAATTACCTCCAACAATTCATGGTCCCTGTAATGAACTCCCACCATTCCTGCTGTCATCTGACTATGATATACTGTAAATGGTAACTGCTCAGGGTTTTACTGAATAGTGCTTTGGTATTACTGCACTATATTAGTTGTGTACAACCCTCAAACAGAAATCAAAGCACAACATAGGTTTGGTTTAGCATAGTAACTTTATTATTTGCTGGTCTTTAGTCTTAGTGAACACTGCTACTGCTAATCATTTGGGACCTCATAGAATATACTTCTAAATAATTTTTTAGGCATTCCTGTCAAGGTAGAAGTATTTGCGTTTTACCAGCCAATGAGCTTTTGGACATTAATGCTTAATAGGTAAAATAAAACTAATTGGGGAATATGAGTTCAAGTGCTCATTCGTAAAGTGACCATGGCTCATCGGCCCCTGAGGCACAATTAGAAGAAAATACTTTCCTAAATGATTGATGTAGATTCAAAGAGGAAAAGGAGATTGCACAGGGATAGCGGAAAAAATTCACCATGGGCTGCTCCAGCATATGATGGGATTTGGTGGGACCAAGTGGTTTCCAAGAGCAGAGAAGAGCCTAACTTGCAAATCACTGCCTGACCCTGGGATATCATATTGCCCAAGGCTCATGGACCTGTTCCTGGGATGGAATGAAAAATCCCAGATGTAAATGGTCTAACATCAGTGGGAAGCTCTCAAGGATCTCAAGAACATTTACACATATGGAAAATTAGAAGGAAAATTTATTCTCATGAAATAAATAAATTTTTAAAAACACAAACGCAACCAACCAAAAAAACCCCTCTACATAACCTGAGAGTAAGGTCCTAGCAAAGAGCAGAGGGAGAAAATAAGCGGATCCAGGAGTTCTTTGCTGCAGAAGGGTGCCTTGTTATATATTCCAGCAGTCTGTCCATAGAGGCTTTTTGACATGGGGTTTTATCTTTCTTCTGGAAAGCTCTTGGTGGACTTTTCCTCCATGCAGCTACTCATGCTGTACAGGTCTCAGCTTTTGGTTTCCACGAGTTCCCTGCTTTAATTACTTATTATGTGAAATGAAAACTGGCTTGTTTGGTTACATTTGATTTCTTACCTCTCCTGCTGTGAGGAAAATGAACACTCTTTTTGTTTCCTGGTCACCTTTGCCATTTGTCATCATTCAATGTGTTGGCAGCCATGCTGGAAAACGTGATCATTAATTAGACTCATTGCTTTTCCTTATTCCAACCCCCTCATTTCATATCAGTTCTATTGCACTCTTCTCCTTCAATCCCTGTTTTTCTTAAACTCCTCTGCAGATAAGCTGCTGAAGGAGAATGACAATGTCTATGGTGCTGACATGCCACAGTCCCTGCCTGCCATGCTGAGCAACTCCCTCTATGGGTTTCCTTTTTTTCCATATGGTTTCCCTTTTATTCCCTCCCCACGTCTCCTGCCTACCAAAGGTAAATTGTGCCAAATTATCCTGACAGCTTCCTCTGATAAGGTAGATTATTTTCTAGTCCAAGGAAATGCATTAGATACTGTCTACCTGGACTTCAGTAATGTATTTGATACTGGATAAAGATCACTTGAACTGGGGGAGAGGGGAGTGAGCAGAAGGATTAGAGGGTGGGTCAGGAACCCACTCAGCTGAGACAAAACTTAGAGAAGTCTTTAGATGGGAAGTGCTGACCTGAAAGACCATCACTCAACTTATGGACTGGATATTTTGAATATTTTCATCTATGACTGGCAGAAGAAGGAAGGAAGGAAGGAAGGAAGGAAGGAAGGAAGGAAGGAAGGAAGGAAGGAAGGAAGGAAGGAAGGAAGGAAGAGGGTTGATGGTGATGTTTGCTTGTGAACCAAAACTAGGGGCTAGATATAGTCTGCAGGAGGATCAGAGTGTAATAGAGAAAGATCATAACTTTTTAACTGGAGGTAGCAGTGAAATTGTACAAAACACAAAATCATGGCAAGGGACTGTGAATGAAGAATGAAGACTGAATTATCCTACAGATAAATAAACCTATTAGGTTTTAAACATCTGTTTACTGGGGTCCTCTGTATTTATCAGTGTGCAGTTTTTTATTTCCATTTTTATTTCCATTTTTCTTTCAATTCAGAAATTTAAATGGCTTTCAGACTGTGCTCAATTTCAGCTGGAGACAGGGGCATCAGTAAGCATTCCACAGCTCTGAAAGCAGAGCCCATGCTAAGCTACACACAGAGCTCGTGCCCTCTGCAAGAGACAGAGAGCAGGATGCTTCTTTTGTGAAGAAAATGAGACTGCAGTGAGAAGAAAAACTAATTTGTAGTTCTATAAAAAAATTAAAAATAAGTATAAATTCAAGCAAATATTTGTCTTGAACTTTTGTGGGTTTTGAAAAGTAAATGCTGGTGTTTCAGCTCTGTGTTGCTGATGACGAGCAATTGATGAGTTGATTGCCTTCCTGGTCCCACTGAATTGGAGTGCTGCTGGAAATACTGGGTCAGCCATGTGAGCAAAGCTTACAGAATCCCTGTGCTATGATAGTAAACATTGTTTTCTCCCAAGCTGAAAGCAGACAACTCCAGTTTTTCTGTTTCATTGTGAAAAGATAGCTTTTTTAAAAAAAGCAAAATTGATATAAAAGGCAAAATTGATATAAAAAGCAAAAAGACAGTGGGGGGGGATGGATTCTCCCCTTTCTCCAATTTGTAAAGCTGAAGTTCCTTGATCTTAATGCTGTGTGCAGACAGGCATTTTTCCAATATAACTTTATCCACCATTTGTAAGGTAAATATTTGTTCTCTGTATACAGTGTTATTAACGGTGACAGAGCATGTTTTTTTGAGCAATCCCCCGAAAGGACATTGTTTCTTTTTTTCCCCATTTCGAAGTGATTGAGAAATGCCCTGCAATGAACCTGACGAATGAATATATATGGCAGTTTTACATATTGTTACCCATAGACAGCCAGTCCTAATTTAAGGTGGGAAGCAGATAACAAACTTCACAGTGCAAAGCAGGATACCATCTCTCACTAATAGAAATTCATATTCCATGTTGTACATCGGGCTCTTGGTGTTTAAAATGCTGCAGCGGTGCCAACATCAGAATTCAGAGATATTTATTGACGCTTCTCTTGAGACTTTTCATACACACACCCCCTCAAAGAGATAGCACGAGCCTCAAAGTGAATTTTGTCAGTGAGGCTTTGGAGCCCTGCTCTATTCATACAGGGTTTCATTTTTCTCAACGTGACCTTTGGTTCGCACAGCGATGGCTTTGGTTTGCTGCTGGTTTCGAGGCAGGAGCTTCAAGGGAAAATGAGCCCATGTCTTTTTTAGCTCTTAACAAAACTGCGGTCTTGTAGCGAGCAGAGATGGTATCACCCTCACAAAGTGATACATGCAGGTTAAAGGATGTCTGCCCCGTTTCCCAGGGATGCGGGTCTCTCGGACTGCCGCCTGATTTCAATAAAAATGAATGGGAAAGTATGGAAATGCAACTTCATGGATAATGGACCTTCACTGGGTTTATGATAAAGAAAGAAAAAAAAAAAAAAGAGCTCGGAAAAATGAGTGCTGGGATACTTCTGAGTTGCTTTTGCTGAAAGGTACTATAAATAGGAAAGGTCGTGGGTTTTTTTATAAATGTGGTTAGCACAGAATGATGATAATTAAAAATGCTGCTGGTAACTCTCCCACATCAATAACTGTATGCTTTGGATTTTTCAGCCTTGTTTTATTTGAACTGCTACTGATAGTGCCCACCATAGCTTAGATGTCAAATCTTTCTATTCTATGCTATCCTCATCATGTTCTTGAGTATAAGATATTTGGAATGCCCCTGGATTATCTATTTATTTTCATTTCAATACATCTAGAGGATATAAACTTCCTGTAATAACATATAGGGATGTTAATAAAGTATGGTTTTAAAGAGTTGTCTAAGTGTATGCTAAATTATTTTAATTGGTTTATATTATTTGCTGTCTTGGCTGTTGCCAAGTCATGAAAGGCTGAAGAGAATCCATAGTTATTAAGTTAAAATAGTTCTGCAACTCTTCTAAATAGAGGGTAGCAAAAATGGTCAAAGTTTAGATGACAGCATAATTTTAAATACCTTTAGAAAATGGAATACAAGACCAAAAATAAACTTACTCCAAAAATGTTAACACTGAAGAGTGTTCAGAGTATATGAGAGCTCCTGGGGTAATTAGAGTAATAAATGTATCCTATATTTTGGAGAAAATACAAAGCATAAGGAACATGTGAAATGGATAGTTATGGAAGAAATGGAGGGTTGGGAAATGAAATTTTTCAAGTGGGGAGGTCATAGGGACACAGTTATGAACTTCACAGCTTCATGAATATATATGGATAAAGAATAACTGTGAAACAGGGCTGCAAGGCAGCTGAACAAGGGAAGGCAACATCAGTCCCTGCAACAAACCTTAAGAAAACAATTGTTGAAAGCTGTCCACTGGACATTGTGTCAAACATATGGAGATGACAAAGCCAAAACATGCCTTTCTCCACCAAGTTGAATAACTGTGGCAGAGGAAATTATACAGTAGAAAGTCCTTAAATCAGTATCAACAGTGCTTAATGTAGCCCAATGCCTCCAAAATATGTTTGTTATTTATTCC